>JAXCGZ010005833.1:0-5000 GCA_037179515.1 Halocaridina rubra
AAATACAGAAAATACCGGAAAGCATAAAACACATTCAATTAATTGACGAAATTACAAAGACAATTTGATTTCGAGTATGCTACCTATTTAGTAAGTAATCAGACAAAGATAATAATAATAATAATAATAATAATAATAATAATAATAATAATAATAATAATAATAATAATAATAATAATAATAACAATAATAATAATAATAATAATAATAATAATAATAATAATAATAATAATAATAATAATAATAATAACAATAATAATAATAATAATAATGATAATAATAATAATAATAATAATGATAATAATAATAATAATAATAATAATAATAATAATAATAATAATAATAATAATAATAATAATAATAATAATAATAATAATAATAATAATAATAACAGAGTCCAAACGAATGAAAAGAACTCTACATACCATAGAATTTAAGTTAAGAGTAATATGAGCTTCTGGTGAAACGCCCAAAACTAACACCCAATTGAAAATGACATATTACCCTTCCCAAATTAGCAAAGAACATTACCAAAACTACTACCTAAATTATTAAGTGTCTACCTATCTATATACAGCGGCCCCATTCCCCCTTGCAAGGGGGGGATGGCTGAGCCAAGAACATGCATTCACCACGAGCTAAGACACACCTCAATCACTAAAACCTCAGAGTAATTTGAATCTATATCAATGGTGTACTGAATCAAAGAACTACAAAATGGTGGACAAGAATAGGCATGTGCACATGGGCACTCCCAGTGATATTGCAGTTGTTAAACTTTACAATCTATATTTGGTCATGTATAAATCAAATATTAATAGAATTTGCAATTCATTTTAAAAATCATAGCAGGTAACTAAAAATAAAATATAGTGTAACAATTGATTGATGTCAGAAGAGTACTCTGCGATTACTAATTAAGAGATCCAATGAAAAGAACGTTAAATACGGAGGCACAAGGGAGGAAGAAAATGGGAAGGTCAACAAAGTGGTCGATCGACAGCATTAATAAAGATATGAAAAAGAAGAGATTTAAGTGTCAAGACTAGACCCCATTCGAAAGGGGGTGATTGAATGAATTAAAACAAAGAGAAGACGGGGATCATCACCCTGAGGGCATTCTTCCCTATTCGAAAGGGGGTGGACACTGTCACGTTGGAGCTGGGGATTAAGGATGGATGCCTTACCTATTGTCAAGCAGTGGGATTAGAACTGCGCGGGATGCTTTCCGACTCGAGCATTCTATCACTGAGCTACCGCAGTTACCAGAGGAATACGCATCCTACATATGTGAATGGAGGAG
Source organism: Halocaridina rubra (assembly GCA_037179515.1). Lineage (NCBI taxonomy): Eukaryota > Metazoa > Arthropoda > Malacostraca > Decapoda > Atyidae > Halocaridina > Halocaridina rubra. The sequence goes on from JAXCGZ010005833.1 coordinate 1,304, forward strand.
GAACTCAAATGTAGCGACCCTGACGGGGTTCTGTGTATAGCTAGGATCCCGTACGGGACCCTAGCCATACACAGAACCGAATTAGATGCGTTTATGAAATCCATTTGTGTGTGTCTAGCTAACATATGGTATCCTAGGTTTATACTGTTTAAGAAATCGGGCCAAAGATCTAGTACATGATATGTTGGCAGCTCAGACATAAAATGGGGGAGGGGAGCAGTGGAAGCCTTAGAATGTAGTACTGAAAATATATGAGTGGCTCTTCCTCCAACAGTCATTATTACAAGATTTATTGGGACAAAAGCAAAAACCAGTTATGTGGGTTTTTTAGCTATCCTCTGGAGACCAGTATAATAGATAATTTGTGTGATTACCTAATTGTGGTTACCTAATTGTGTTTACGGGAAAGAGCCCAAAGCTCGTAACTTCCCGTCTCCTGATCGGTTCCATTTTATACTTAGTGATACTTATCATACCTGTCCTTAAAACTATGGATTGAGAAGGCATTAAAAAGAGGCAAAAAAAAGTGGAGCTTTGACTTAAATGATACCACTCAACAAGAGCTAATGAAAATGATTATTACATGCATAATATATGTATTACTTTTAATTAATAATGGCAGAGTGCTCTTCTGCCATCAATCTATTATTACTACATGCATAATATATATTACTCTTAATTAGTAATCGCAGAGTACTCTTCTGACATCAATCAATTGTTACACTATATTTTATTTTTAGTTACCTGCTATGATATTTAAAATGAATTACAAATTCTATTAATATTTTATTTATACATGACCAAATATACATTGTAATGTTTAACAACTGCAGTATCACTGGAAGTGCCCATGGGCACATGCCTAAATGTACAGTTATTTGATTAATAAAAAAAAAATGGGTGTATACCCAGTAAGAATAAAATAAATGAGTCACACTTATTCATATATCCTCTTACAAGCAATGATATATTAATAGAGGGATGTCAAGTGAGTGAGTGTGTGTGTGTGTGTGTGTGTGTGTGTGTGTGTGTGTGTGTGTGTGTGTGTGTGTGTGTGTGTGTGTGTGTGTGTGTGTGTGTGTGTGTGTGTGTGTGTGTATATATATATATATATATATATATATATATATATATATATATATATATATATATATATATATATATATATATATATATATATATATATATATAAATTTACTTATTCAAGAGTGTGAAAGCGGGACAGGCAAGACAACTGTTATGAGCAGGCCCGGGTACCAAGAAAACATTGAGACGAAGAAAAAGTAGAAGCTTAAAGACAAGGTAAAAATAAGAATAATACATAATAGAAAAGGCCAGGCTGAAAGAACACTCAAATTAATGAACACCTAGATATATGGAAGGCTTAGGCCCTGAGATGACGATATCTCCACTTATAGAGGAAGATAGGTCATGAGAATCAGGAAAGACAGAAGGAAGAGGAGAGTTCCAAAGTCTAGAATTATATATATATATATATATATATATATATTATATATATATATATATATATATATATATATATATATATATATATATATATATATATATGTGTGTGTGTGTGTGTGTGTGTGTGTGTGTGTGTGTGTGTGTGTGTGTGTGTGTGTGTGTGTGTGTGTGCGTAAAATTGCCTATTTGTAATTACCTAATTGTGCTTACGGGAAAGAGCCCCAAACTCGTAACTTCCCGTCTCCGCATCGGTTCCATTTTGTACTTAGTGATACTTATCATATTTGTCCTTAAAATTATGGATTGAGTTAGCATTAACTACTTCTTCGCTTAGCGAATTTCAATTATCAACTACCCTTATACTAAAAAAAAAGTACTTCCTTACATCCTGCAAAGAAGTTTTCTTACGAAGCTTTAAACTGTGACCTCTAGGTCTTGTGCCAGCTATATCAAAATATTGATCCCTATCCACTCTGTCATAACCATGAAGAAATTTAAAAACTGTCACCATATCCCCCCTCAATATTCTAGCTTCGAGTGATGGTAAGTCCAATTCTCTAAGCCTCTCGTCATAACTGAGATTGCGTATTTCTGGCACCAGTTTTGTGGCATGTCTTTGAGCTTTTTCCAGCTTAACAACATGCTTTTTCAAGTGTGATTTCCAAAAAGGGGCCTGCATATTCAAGCTTTGGCCTCACATAGGTTACACATATTTCTGAACATTTCCTTGTCCATGTGCCTGAAGACTACCCTTACTTTTGCTAAGAAAACATATACAGACCTTACTATGCCATTTACATGCATTTCTGAAGACTAATCGCCCAGTATGTTTACTCCTAGATCTCTCTCATTCTCTGTTGCTTGAAGTTCTACTCCTGCCACCAAGTAGTCAAGCTTGGGCCTTCTTGCACATGTATCCATTCTCATTACCTTACATTTTGAAGTACTGAATTTTATTAGCAACTTTTCTGACCACTCATGCGGACTATTTAGATCTTCCTGAAGTCTCTACCATTGTTCTCGTTTCTTACTTTCTTCACAATCTTTGCATCATCTGCAAACATATTCATGAATGAATTTACAGACTCTGGTAGGTCATTTACATAGACAAGGATGTGAACCCTGAGGAACTCCACTACCAACTCTTCTCCATTCAGACACAGAGTGTCTTACTCTAACCCTCTGTTCCCTTCCATCTGAGAATGTTTTTTATCCATTTCAAGACATTTCCACCTGTTCTTGCCATTGCTTGCAGCTTCATAATAAGTCTATCGTGTGGGACAGTGTCAAATGCTTCCTGGAAGTCTAGGAATATGCAATCTGCCCAGCCCTCTCTTTCCTGCAAGATTCGGCTTATCTCATCATAAAATTCTAATAAGTTTGTTACTGTTGATCTATCTTCTCTGAAGCCAAGTTGTCTCACTGACAAAAACTTGAAGGATTCCAAGTGAAGAGAGATATGTTTTCTTAGTAGTTTCTCCATAACTTCGCAAACTATGCTGGTCTAGGAAACAAGTCTATAGTTTAGAGCTGTATCCCTCCTTCCCTTTCTGAAGATAGGTATCATGTTCGCTTGTTTCCAGCATCTTGGAATCTCCCCTGACTCCAGCGATTTTTTATATATGATACTTAGTGCCGCTGATATTGAATTTGCGCATTTTTTAAGTACATAAGGGAATATATCATCACGACCTGTAGCTTTATGGACATCTAACTCCATCAGCACTTTGCATACCTCTGTGGCTGAAAGGTTGATGTTCTCTAATACTGGCCCTTGAGCTTCTATCTCTGCAATCTGAGGGGGTGGGGTATTTCTACTGTAAATACTGACAACAACTCCTTATTCAATTCTTTGCAGATCTCTTCATCAGTCTCAGTGATGCTTCCATCCACTCTCTTAAGCCTTGAAACCTGTTCGTTTACCTTCAGTTTTCCTCTGATAAAGCTGTGGAAAAGCTTGGGATTTTTTTTAGCCTTCCTGATGATGTCCCTTTCATATTCTCTCTCTGCCTCTCTACTTATACTTAGGTAATCATTTCTTGCTCTTTTGTAGGCTTGCCAGGCATTTATATTTTTTCTCCTCCTGTACCTTTTCCAGCATTCGTCTCTCCACTCCTTAGCTCTTTTACACTCATTATTGAACCATTTCTCTCTGGCATGCATTGCACCTACTTTGGTGACAGGTATGCAGCAATCTACTATCTTTCCATATGTCTCACAAAAGATGTTG
>JAXCGZ010005833.1:10000-15000 GCA_037179515.1 Halocaridina rubra
GGAACAGTGTCAAACGCTTTCTGGAAGTCTAGGAATATGCAATCTGCCCAGCCCTCTCTTTCCTGTAAGATTTGGCTTACCTCATCATAAAATTCTAATAAGTTTGTCACTGTTGATCTTCCTTCTCTGAAGCCATGTTGCCTCACTGTGTGTGTGTGTGTGTTCATGCGTGCTGCGTACGCGCGCGCGCGCGCGCGCGTGTGTGTGTGTGTGTGTGTGTGTGTGTGTGTGTGTGTGATTACCTAATTGTGTTTACGGGAAAGAGCCCAAAGCTCGTATCTTCCCGTCTCCTGATCGGTTCCATTTTATACTTAGTGATACTTATCATACCTGTCCTTAAAACTATGGATTGAGATAGCATTAACTACCTCCTCGCTTAGCGAATTCCAATTATCAACTACTCTTACACTAAAAAAGTATTTCCTTACATCCTGCGAAGAAGTTTTCTTACCAAGCTTCAAACTATGACCTCTAGTTTTAGAGCCTGCCATATCAAAATATCGATCCCTAATCTGGTCATCTTCTCAAAGTACAATACAAATAAATACAGCGTCGGTAGTTGGAGGTGACAAGATTTGGTCACGAAACTAAGAAGTACTTTCAATATTTGTCAAGTTGTTTTCTTTAATGGGTCTCTTCCTACCATTTTAGACTGTATGCTAACAGGTCGGTGTTATTCATTATATATATATATATATATATATATATATATATATATATATATATATATATATATATATATATATATATATATATATATATATATATATATATATATATATATATATATATATATATATATATATAATATATATATATATATATATATATATATATATATATATATATATACACACACACGTTACCTACTGTACATTGTTATTGTTGTTCCTGTCATTGCTATTTTTTGCTCCGAGTTTTAGTAGTATTTTTGGAGATGCCACATACGGGACACAATCTATGGTACATATGGTATTTGTTATGGAATTATTTAGTAGTTTTTATTTTTTAAATAAACTAGTGCTGTGCTATATATGCTTTAAGTTGTCCCTCCTTGTGATGAAGCTTGGTCAGGCTTCATGAAAGATTATCCTTGCTCAGTTACCCTGTGGTCGAACGAACCTTTTTTTTTTTTTTTTTTTGCAAGGACGTGTGGTAGATCTTTCTTCTCAAGGTGTTACGAGGTGTAAATGATCCATATTAGCGTCAGTGAATGCGTGCCTTGACTCAGCCACCCCCTCAAGAAGGGGATTGAGGCCATTGTATATACAGTATATAGTATATCCTTCCATGACGTAGATTTAGCTTTACTAAAGGAGTTTCAACACCACTGTTTTTTTTAAAGGTAAAGTCGCCGACAAGTAAGTTATGATAACGATAGTACAGGGTGTCCACAAAGTCTGGGTACATAAGAAATTTCACTATGCAGACCTGTTCAATCCAGTTCACCTGAATTTTGTAAAGCGCATCAAATTATGCATTGAAAATGATGGAAATCATATTGAAAATTTTATTTATCAACATTAGATTTAAATAAAATTGTTTTGTTTTAAAAGTATGTGTTAATCTCCTGTGTACCCAGACTTCGTCTGGGTACACAGGAGATAAACACATACTTTTAAAACAAAACAATTCTATTTAAATCTAATGTTAATAAGTAATATTTTCAATATGATTTCCATCATTTTCAATGCATAATTTGATGCGCTTTACAAAATTCAGGTGAACTGGATTGAATAGGTCTGCATAGTGAAATTTCCTATGTACCCAGACTTTGTGGACACCCTGTAGTTTGTTTTCTGTTCGATTAGATCTCATTATGAATCATCAATAATTATTGTTGGTCCCTAATGAGATTGGGGTTTGAATTAAATGCGTAAAGGAAGCCACGAGTGAGGTTGAGAGAAACTGTAGTATGAACAAAAAGGCATTCAGATAGAATATATATATATATATATATATATATATATATATATATATATATATATATATATATATATATATATATATATATATATATATATATATATATATATATATATATATATATATAACCCTGATATTAATTTGCCCACAATGTACTTTTCATATTCTTTTATATATTTGTCTTGAATCTTCTTTTGCTTACGATATATGCATAGAATACATAGTATACCAATGCTTTTTCTTCGTTACGATATTTTTCAATCATGTAAAAAGGAATAACCCCCAAGGTGTTGTAATGTAATTTATATTTACAAGCCAAGTCACCTAACCTAACCAAGCCAAGCCTAGCTTAGTCTAACCTAATAATTTACGAAGTTTTTTCGAATTCTGTGGTTACTCTTCATTACACGATCCTAATTTTTCTTCATTTTGAACAGATGTGGCGTGGTTGCATCCCCTCCGAATTGCAAACTTGTGGAGAGTAAAAACAAGCCTAAAGGTCGCTACACACGATCAAGTAAACTTGACAAGTATGCTTGATCAAGTGACTTGTTCAAGCAAACTGGACCGTCTGTATGGTGAGACTTGATCAAGTATTAGACTTGACAAGTCGCTTGAGGCATGATTGAATTTGAATCATGTCGTCAAGTCAAGTCTTCCAGTAGCAAGAAATCGCAGTGTTGCAGTCAATCTTTCGTGGGGAGAAATTGCTTCTCTCATGTTTGTAGTGGTCTTCGCAATTAGTGGTGTTACCAGTGACAGCAGATGTAAGTATGTCGCTTCGTTCATTCGAAGGTAGTTGTGCCAATCACGTGGATAAATCTTCAACTCAGCCAATAGGTTAACATGAGAATATGTTTTCCTCTTCTTCACCCACTCTTTGCACCACTGCCGCCGGTTCTTTTTAGTTGCCTTTCGCTTGGCCACAATACAGAAAGCTGCCAAAGCAAGAGCGTCGTCGTCGTCTGCACTCGACATTGTGATTTCAACTGAAGACTTGTCAAGCATACCTGACCGTGTGGAGGCGAAGGGAAATATCACAATACTTGATGAAATACTTGATCAAGCATACTTGTCAAGTTTACTTGATCGTGTGTAGCCCGCTTTATCCACACTGCTGTCCTCAAATCAAGTGCCCGTAGGCTCTTTTCCTGGACACAAATACACACGTGTTAGTGAATGAAAAAAAAAAAAGCCGACCAAGAAGAGAAACGTTGACGAAGCTGGGGCTCTTTCAAGTTACAACAATTGGGTTAATACATATAAACATATATACAAACACACAAAGAGTGAGAAAGAGAGATTACTTACCTACATTGAAGTCATAAAAAGAGTATTAATAGTGATAAAATCTATTTAGAAATATCTTACAATCTTTCCCTATTATAAACAGAAGTGAAGGAAGTATATTAATGTCATTAATTAAGATTTCTAGAAGCAATAAAACCTAAAACCAACCACCTTTATTATTTGCATCATTGCACTGTTAACAAAGTATTATTATTATTATTATTATTATTATTATTATTATTAGTAGTAGTAGTAGTAGTAGTAGTAGTAGTAGTAGTAGTAGTAGTAGTAGTAGTAGTAGTAGTAGTAGTAGTAGTAGTAGTAATTTTCAAATTTTAACCTCCTACACTAGACCACGGTAATGTAGTGGTTGAAGCACAATACTTGGGAACTGTTAGACCCGCTATCAAGCTCACCGCATGGCGTTAGGAAGGGCATCAAGTGTTTTTGCCCCTGCTGTCCACCCCCCACCCCCCAAGAAATGGTAGTTCGCCTTAGCCAACGACGCCATAATGCTATAATTATAGAGAGGTCCCACTGTAATGTGGGGTCGCTAACCTTGATCAGCATCGAGCATTTTCTAGGACGGCCTTGTTTCAGAATTTCACATGATATTTTACAGCATGGTGCCCTTTCTAATACCAACCATCTCATTCATTTGGACTTAGGGCGGCACTAGTCTTAAACTGGGACCAAAGTTAATTATTAAAAAGGTTTAAATGCAACACATTCAAATTGGGGTTTAGGACAGTTCGGCACAGACCACTTTCGACGTCATCGTTTTGGTGCGAAACCTATTTGGTGCAAACCTTATTCAGCGAGGCAGCTTTGTCACAGACCATATTAGGTGCAGTCCTGTACAGTTTGTCAAAAGAAAACAAAACATTTAATTCCTGAATAATTATATTCATAGGAAAGTTTAAAAAAAAAAAGTTTCCACATATAAAGTTTAAATTTGCTTGTTGAAAAAATCTATATGTTGATAATATTAACCTAATCTAACCTAATAGTATGGTAGACAAAGAAGTTCTTTCTTGCGAGGTTAAGCTCAGTGCCAAAAAAAGGACCTGTGTCAAAAAGGCCGCGCGTCGAAAAGACCCTGCACCGGAAAAAAAAAAAAATAAAAAAATAAAAAAAATAAAATATATATATATATATATATATATATATATATATATATATATATATATATATATATATATATATATATATATATATATATATATATACCAGTCAAATAATTTCAGATTTCTTCCTTAACAGCTATAGGACAAAGTGTGCAATCATTTGAATACAAGAATGCATTTTAATGCTCTAGTTATTATTAATATATTTTCTTTTACCTTTTGTTATTATTATTATTATTATTATTATTATTATTATTATTATTATTATTACAAATACTCCGTTTACTCATATTATTCTTCAGAATGCAGAAACTTTCCTCTAAAAACCAGTTTAAACCGCTCATTAAAAGTAGGTATAGCCTACTGCCCCAAACCAGGTTCTTATACTTGTAACCAACGGTATTTACTAACGTGTGAGTATATAAAAGTTAGTATTCAGACTGAATAATAATAATAATAATAATAATAATAATAATAATAATAATAATAATAATAATAATAATAATAATAATAATAATAATAATAATAATAATAATAGCCCAAATAATATGTAATCTCTTTAAAATAAGCTCCATCTCACTAGATGAGTAATTTTAAAGAATTTTGTTTATATTAATTTTGTTCTTTTAATATATTTTATTTTTTCCACTTGCCTAT
>JAXCGZ010005833.1:17500-110000 GCA_037179515.1 Halocaridina rubra
GGATAGTGGTAAAGGAGGAGGAGGGGGGGATTTATTTTTTGGAAGGAGAGTCACCTTCCATAACAACGTTTGAGAACTCTTCTGATACAGGCTGTATTTCTGGTGTTTTCTCTCTCTTTTCTCTTTTGGAAGCTGCTTCCCCCCATACTGGGACAAGGAAACGATCCAGAGAAATTTGTCTTTTCTTCTTTGGTAAACTTTTCTAAAAATATTCATCGCATTGTCATTTACCATATTCACTACTCTATTGCCCATAGTTTTATCTGGGTGATTATTCTCAATAAAAGCCTGCACATCATTCCACTTACTAAAAATTTCATTTAATTCTTCACTGGACACTTCCTTCCTCTGGTGACTGCTCTTCTTGGAGAATCTTCACCTGTTCACGTTGCAACTCAATTACTTCATCTGCGGTAAGTCCTTCTTTGTGGTCCTCCACTAGCTCCTCCACTTCCTCCTCATTGACCTCCAAGCCTAAACTTTGCCCGTGGCCACAATTTCATTCAATATTTTGAAAGCTAACTCCTGCTTGAAGCCCTCGAAGTCTCTATCAGTAACACAACCTAGCCAAAATTTCCTCCAGGCGGAGTTCAGTGTACGATATGAGACCTCCTTCCATACTTTTTTAATGAAGCCAATGCAGTGGAGGATATTAAAGTGGTCTTTTCAGAAATCACGAAGGGTCAAATCCGTGTCATTGGCGACCTGGAAGCAACTGGCAAAAAGACCCTTCGTAAACAGCTTTTTAAAATTAAAAATTACCTGCTGGTCCATGGGATGAAGGATAGGAGTGGTGTTGGGAGGCAGAAATTTTACTTTAATGAAGTCGTAATGTATAGCGAGATCATCTTCCACACCTGTAGGATGGGCAGGAGCATTATCCAATAAGAGAAGACACTTAAAAGGCAAATTCTTTTCCTCAAGATATTTCTACACTGTTGGTGCAAACACTTCAATCAACCACTCTAGGAATATAATCTGCATGACCCAAGCCTTTGGATTTGACCTCCGCATTACTGGGAGGTTAGCCTTTAATACGTTATTGTGTGTAAATGCACGCGGATTTTCAGAGTGGTAAACTTAAAGAGGCTTGATCTTCTAGTCCCCACTAGAATTAGTGCACAATAAAAGGGTAAGCCTGTCTTTCATTGGTTTGTGGCCAGGCAATGATTTCTCCTCTTCAGTTATATAGGTTCTTTTGGGCATTTTCTTCCAAAAGAGTTACCTTTCATCACAATTAAACACTTGTTGCATGATATAACCTTCACTCTCGAAATATTTAGCAAATTCTTTTACGTAGGAATCTGCTGCTTTTTGGTCGGAACTAGTCGCCTCTCCGTGTCTAATGACACTATGAATCCCAGTTCGTTTACAGAAGTGTTCAAATCAGCTTCTACTGGCTTTAAATTCCTCCAGCTTAGCGCCACTAGAAGTCGAAGAGCTCGCTACTAAATCTTGGTGGATTTGCCTAGCCTTAGCGTATATTATGGCCTCGCTAATACTATCACCATCCAACTGACTTTCATTTATCCACAACAATAATAATTTTTCTACCTCTTCTATCACCTGTGCCTTTTCTTCATTTAAATATTGACGCCCTTAGCCACGTCAGCTGCTTTTAAGATTTCTTTATTCTTTAAAATAGTACAGATGGTAGATTTCAGCATGTTATATTCCGTGGCGAGATTGGATACACGCACCCCATTTTCATGTATTGCAATTATTTCTTTTTTGGCTTCCACTGTTATGCGTCTGGGGTGTTTGATGCCAATTTCACACACAGTTTTAACTTTCTTAGGAGTCATAATAAGGGCTATATTAAGAGAAAAAACAATGGAAAATAAGCAAGAACAGTGATAGAATCACGAACGAACCACACAGCGTAGTCACCAATGCAGAACTAAGAGAAACCGAGAGTGGCCGAGGGAAACCCACATGGCAGCCGAGAACAGCCGAATGGGACACGTGGTGGCTTGGCCAACACATTTTTGTTCATGGGTTGGAATTTATTCGTGGGTTGGGGTCAAATTTTCTTCACTGGTTGGTTTGTTCATAGGTACAGTCGTTCGTGGGTTGGGGTCACCACTGTGTATATATATATATATATATATATATATATATATATATATATATATATATATATATATATATATATATATATATATATATATATATATATATATATATAATATATATATATATATATATATATATATATATATATATATATATATATATATATATATAGAGGGGGCCCTCGATTTACAATGTCCTTGAATTACAATGTTTCCTGGTTACAATATATCTCTCATAAATTATTTTGCTTCTATTTTTTATAATTTTTGGCCTGTATTATGTCTCCCAAACATAAAGCAAATTCTTCTGATGGCAAAAAATAGGAAAGCCATCACCATGGAAGTGAAATTAGAAATTGTAAAATGCATGGAAAAGGAAGAAACATTACTACTGCATTAGCATAGGCTCTTATTTAGGTGTGTTCCAACTTACAATGAAAATTGGATTACATCTCTTTTCAGGAATAGAAATGACATAAACCGAGGACCCCCTGTTTATATATATATATATATATATATATATATATATATATATATATATATATATATATATATATATATATATATATATATATATATATATATATATATATATATATATATATATATATATACAGACAGACATATATATATATATATATATATATATATATATATATATATATATATATATATATATATATATATATATATATATATATATATATATATATAGTGGTGACCCCAACCCACAAACGCCTGTACCCACGAACAAAATTTTGAACAAATTTTGACCCCAACCACCAAACAAAATCCAACCCACAAACACGCATGTGTTGGTCAAGCCATCACGTGTCCCACTCACCTGCTCTCAGTTCTGCATTGGTGCCTGCACAGGGTGGTTAGTTCGTGATCTGTTCGTAGTTCTTGCTTTATTTTCCATTGTTTTACCTTTAATATAGCCCTAATTATGGTTCCTAAGACAGTTAAAAGTGTTAATGATATTGGGGGATGCTCCTTCTAATAATTAGTCCCCCTCCTTCTCCTCCTCCACCACCATCCACGTATGCCAGCAACAATCATCCACAAAGGTATATATAGCAGTTTCTTACCTACATTATTTTCTTTACCTACACTATGTACTCTTTCCTACTATATTTGTTATTAGTGGGATAATGTGACAACTTTTTCTAAGTATTGGACTTTGCTATTTTATACTGGGTATCAGCTAGCTTTTACTATATACCTAAATATGTACATGTTATACTTTAGTAGAGCAGAATTCCTTTCTATTATTAATGTAATTTTCATTTTACAGATGAAATACATATAACATGTGTTGTATTTAATGTTTTTAGTGACTAAAAAGTTTTAATATGAATATTTATTGTGACCAGGAATGGATTAATTAAATTTACTTGCTTTTCAATGGGAAAATAAATCCAACCCACAAACAATCCAACCCAAGAACAGTTTTTGGAAATGAATTAAATTCGTGGGATGGGGTCACCACTGTATATATATATATATATATATATATATATATATATATATATATATATATATATATATATATATATATATATATATATATATATATATATATATATATATATATATAAGATAAGGAAAACATATTTCATAAGTACATAACAAAGCAAAAAGACTTGTAGTTATTTATATTAACATGCAAATGGTGTAGAGTATAAAAGATATACAGATTTACTGTACAGTAAACAAATTAATGCACTCTATTATGCGGTGGGCAACAGGCATACATTGGGATGTGCATGGTGGTGGTGAGCACGAGGATGCAAACGTTTTGCTGCCTCCGTATCAGCTGATGCACTCTCGCACGCTATTTCCCTGACAATATTATATCGCAAGTTTGATTGCTGTTTGTTCTTAATGCTTTTTTTCCATTTTCTTCATAATATCCGATCGCATTAAGCGGTAGAAGAGGAGGAGGATGTGGGAGAACGAACCTCTATCTACAAACGTTGTGCCACCTCCGTATCAGCTGATGCACCCTCGCACGCTATTTCCCTGACGATATTATATCGCAAATTTGTTTGCTGTTTGTTCTTAATGCTTTTTCTCAATTCTCTTCATAATATCCGATCGCATTAAGCGGTAGAAGAGGAGGAGGATGAGGGAGAACAAACCTCTACCTGCAAATGTTTTGCCGCCTCCATATCAGCTGATGCACCCTCGCACGCTATTTCCCTGACGATATTATATCGCAAGTTTGTTTGCTGTTTGTTCTTAATGCTTTTTTTCAATTTTCTTCATAATATCCGATCGCATTAAGCAGTAGAAGAGGAGGAGGATGCGGGAGAGCGAACCTTTATCTGCAAACGTTTTGCCGCCTCCGTATCAGCTGATGCATCCTCGTAAGCTATTCCCCTGACAATATTATATCACAAGTTTGTTTGCTGTTTGTTCTTAATTATTTTTTTCCATTATCTTCAAAATATCCGATCTCATTAAGCAGTAGAAGAGGAGGAGCATGGCGGAAAATGTCTCCGAGGCAGTCGATTATTTACTAAAATGAATTTTTTTTTCGCTTTTTTTTGCATGGGCGTTATTCGCGACTTTCGTATTTTTTTACTATTATTTTTTAGGAGCGTTATTCCAATTTCGCGGTTTATAGACATCCGTAATAAGCGAACTAGGTATATATATACATATATATATATATATATATATATATATATATATATATATATATATATATATATATATATATATATATATATATATATATATATATATATATATATATATATATATATATATATATATATAATATATTATAGCCTTGAGGATACAAGTGCTATCATTTATTTCTATATGGTGTATAAAAGCTATTGCATTCTCCAACAGATCCTAGTACAGCCTAGATGTCTAGATGTAACAAGCTATGATTGATTTTCATATGTTTTTCTACTAAGAGAAGAAAATACAACTAAGAAACCGAGAAACTCAAGCAATATCTAAGGGTCCATCACAACCCATTATATCAACCACATAATACTGGACAAAACATTAAAATTAAACTATGATACTCACCGGCATAAACTCACCCACAATTGAGACCATCAAGTGACGCTAGGAACGGTATCCAGTCTTAATTCTCAAGCCATACATTCTCAAGGATCAATTATTAGACTGACTTCACTGACATGCTAAAAAGCCTACCTGGAAGTGGAAAGTCACCATCACTTTAAAGGTAACAGAACAGTGCTAGTTTCATAATTCCTCCTAAAATAGTCTGAAAAATGTAAGACATGAAAAATTAAGTGAGCCCTTGAAAAATTATAATAGAAGAATATTTCCATTGTAATATTTTGGTTAAATAAGGAGAACGAATTACTAAATCAAAACTATTTTGTATCAGTTTTTAAAGTACCTAAGATTTCAAGACAGGAGACTGCAGCAGCACATTGGTTAGAGCACTCGTTTTGGGAAGTGACAGGCCTGTGATCGAGCCCACTGCGGGTTGCTAGGAAGGGCATCCAGCCTTAATTCTTCAGCTCCAAGCTGTCAGATCCCACCTCATTAATGGGTGTAGAAAGGTTACACATAAAATAGCAAACAGAGTTTTAAACATTTTCTTACAAAAATTGATTTGCTTAAAAGCTGGTCATGTTCTGAAATGGCTGAATGAAAGTCATACAATAAATTCTTGACACTGGCATACTATTCATAATATAAGAGAAATAAAGTATCATGACCATATAAAATGCATAAAATGTAAAGACTATCTTTCTTTTGCCCTTTGTCAGTGTTAAACCCCATTTGAACAGAGGCAAACACAGACAGGTTGGAGCTGAGGAATTAAGGCTCGATTGTCCTTCCTAACACCCCACTGGGATCAAACAAAAGACTGTCGCTTCCCAAGTAAAGCACTATAAGCACTACACTATCATACAATTATTAATGGTAGGAAAAGATCAACATGAAAGATAACAAATGTAAAACATGTATCTTATCGGGCTAAATACAAAGGGTCCTCGAACCATAACACATTTCCATTCCTCAAGATGCATCGTAGTCTAATATTCCGCGTGAGTCGGAACACACCCATATAAGCACCTATGTTACCTATCTATGCTAATGCAGTAGTAAATTCATAATCTAAGACATAGAAACACAACATTGCTATGACATATGAAAACATAACTAGGATTAAAAAACAAATGGAGGATATAAATTTAAAATAATGAAATGAAACAGTAACAAGAAAAAAAAGAGAAAAATTCCTTACCTTTACTCCTTTACAACATTTCGATTGGCTTGCACATTGGAAGGAGCGTTGCAAGGGAGGGAAAGACAGGCTTATTCATAGGAGGAAGCTGGAGAGGCAGGGGAACCTGAAGCAGGTGCTGGAGAGACTGGGGTAGGTGAGTGTGAAGAGGCAGATGAGTGTGGAGAAGCATGCGAACCTGCAGGAGGTGTTGGAGATACTGAACAGGTGAGTCAGAGAGGCAGCTGAAGTAGAGTACAGGATCTGTTGCTGGCCTCTCTACCTTATTGAAGAAACATTCCAGGCGAGTCTGGATGGATGCCCTCTCCTTCTCCTCCCAAATTTCCTTGTTACAAAGCAGGCAATCCATGACCCCTCTGGTAACCTTAGTGTACCTGACAGTGTTGGGGTCCTCAGCCTCAAACTTTGCCAACCCTTTCTCTATCAGGGCAAAACCTTCCAAGCCCTTGCTTGTATATCTCTTGGGCTCTAGGATTGGCAATTCTGCCTCCTCTTCAATCATTTGCTTCTCCAGTTGAATGAAGTCCCCAGTAGATAACTTCTCTCCATGAAATTCCAGCAGCTGTGACATCATCAGCCCCCACTTCCAAATTAAACTGCCTACTCAGGGCAACAACGTTCTTGGTAACAGCCTCAACTGTTTCCTCAAAGCCATGAAGTCATTCACAAACTGAGGACACAGTTTCTTCCATATGACATTCAAGTTTGCATGCTTAACTTCATCCCAAGAATCAGAAATGTCCTTGAGAGCTTGAAGAATGTTGTAAGATTTACAAAATTCCTTGAGAGTCAAGTCCTTGTCCTTTTCAGTTGCCCCGAGAGCCATAACAATTGTTCTTCGGAGGTAATAGGCCTAGAAAGAGGCAATGACACCCTAATCCATGAGCTCCAACAGGGCAG
Organism: Halocaridina rubra; assembly: GCA_037179515.1. NCBI lineage: Eukaryota > Metazoa > Arthropoda > Malacostraca > Decapoda > Atyidae > Halocaridina > Halocaridina rubra. The sequence goes on from JAXCGZ010005833.1 coordinate 24,725, forward strand.
TGGTATTACATGGATAGTAAACCACCTTGACATTAGGATAAAAGTCATCCAAATGGGCAGGGTGACCAGAGGTATTGTCCAGCACTAGCAACACTTCAAAGGGCAGACCCTTGGAAGCACAGTACCACTCCACTTCTGGCACAAAATGGTTGCTGAATCAGTCCTCGAAAATCTGAAGCGTCACCCGAGCCTTCTTGTTCGACTTCCAGATGACGGGCATTCGACCCTTCTAATTGCCCTTGAATTTTCTGCCAAGCACACCAACATGGGCTTCAGCTTGACGTCTCCAGCAGCATTAGCTCCCAAAAGCAGTCATTCTCTCCTTGCTGGCTTTATGGCCTGGTGCTGTCTTCTCCTCCTTGGCAATGTACATACACTGTTGATGTTGGTCATCCAGCCAAATCACTAATAGCTTTCCCATCTCAATCATTAGGCCACTATGCTGCTTAGCAATCACAGTGGACTTCATAATAGCAGAACTCTTCACATATTCAAGGACGTGATCTTTATCCTCAATAATCATCGCCACAGTTGAACGGCTTAACCCTAGTAACTGGCCAATGTTGGTGGCAATTTCTCCTTTTTCCAAGTGTTTCACAATCTCTAATTTCACATCCGTGGTGAAGGTTTTCCTTTTCTTCGAAGCACTACCATTAGAAGAGTCTGCTTTATCTTTTGAGACATCTTTGGAGACATAATACAGGCCAAAAGTTATAAAAAAAAAGCAAAACAAACCAATGTGAATAAACACAATAACAAGATGGCATATGAGCAGGAACTGAGCGATGTGTCTTCCTCAGTCTAATGCCGTGTTATGACGTATTCTTCTGCCACACTCAACACTACCCGTGTGAAGTTGGCATTTACGACGCAAAGCATAAAAGTTGAAGCAAGGATTTCTTAATAATTTATGGTAGAATAGCCGTAACCACGAAACGTCGTAGGTCAAGAACCTCGTAAACTAAGGACCTCCTGTATAATGAAAAGTGATCAGTCAACCATGTGTTTAAATTGCTATAAATTTACTTTAGTCAGCAAACCTACATATGTTAAGTAAATATCATCTAGAGTGATTAATTCCACAGTACAACATTTCATGTATATGTAATGTCATTCATTCTACATATGTTATCTATTTACAATAACCACAATCCACCTCAAAAGAAAGTTGGTTGAGTCAAAGAATATATTTGACTTTCTGTGGGAGGAAAATACATAGGAGGGAATTCCTAGTCCCCTCGCTCCAGCCCCTTAAGTTGATTTTTACAAAAAGCAAGGGATCATGGTGGAGATATCCTTACCATCAATTCAGGGGGAATTTTACATATATGCTAAAGAAATATGACTAATCACCATTACTTCAGAATGTTATTTCAGATATCACACGTTACCATTAAAATAATACATTACAGGGTAAATTAAAACAAATACCACACTATTGATATGAAAACCAATAAACAATCTAAGTAAAATTTTATTTTGTTTTGATTGCAGTTTTTATATATTAAAAATTAAGAAAAAACTAATAATTTATTTTCCCATGATAGCTATAGTAAGGATACTTTGGCCCTTACCATATACTGCACTGACAGAGGCCACCATACAGTGAACACCGCCACAATCTCAATTTAAAATAGGTTCTTGCTTGGGTTCCCACAGAAGCCAAACTTGGAACCTCCTGTTTAGGAGAAAAGTAATGAACCATCAAGCTTTGAACCCTTCCTCTTCACATAATTTTCACATATGCATGTGCTGGGAGCCATAGTAGTGCAACGGTTAGAGTGCTTGACTGGAAAAGCAACAAGCTTGTGTTTCAACCTACCACAGGGTGTTGAGAAGGGCAACTATCCTTAATTCCCAACTCCAAGGTGTCTATATTCACCAACATTTGAACGGGGTTTTAATAGCGACACATAAAATGGCAAACAATAACATTCTCTTTGGGGCTGTGGTAGTTCACTGGTAGAGTGGATGAATCAAGGAGTGACTAATGCAGGCTCTATCCCATCATGAGACATATGGAGAGGGACTCAGTCTTAATAAACCAGCTCCAACATGTAAGCATCCAACCCCGTTTAACTGGTTACTGACTGTGACACATTAAACGGTGCATATATACGTACTGTCACTGCCATTCATATCTGAACCATCAACACCAATGATGACACAATTTGACAAGGTTCATAGAGCCTATTGATTTGTTCATCTAATATTGAGATTTAATATTTATTTCTACTATGGTCCAAAATTAAGAAATGGTGAAAAGTTCCAGAGTAAATTAATCATAACATCTTATATAAGCTATTTAGAATGAGCAAATGTAATTCAATGACTCATTATAATAATAACATATAATTCTCAAAACAATAATCACTGCATTGTGAACTCTGGGGCTTACATTTTTATATGTTTATGCATCCTAAATATACATTACTAAATTAAATACTTCAAGGTGAAAAAAAAATGTGATCCGAAATTTCAATTATCATAAAATTTTGGGAAAGCCAGTGCAATAAAAACTGATCAGGAAATTACATTTTCAGAGAAATCTTGCTAACGTACAAATTTAGGGATGTAAAGAGCAAAAACTTATCAATTTCTACAATTATGTCTCAATGCATGCACTGTTGGTGATGTGTTTAGAAAAAGTAAAAAGCAAATAATATAATTCTTATAATTAAATTTTTTTGACAAACAGTCACATTTGATATTCGTTAAAAATAAACAATATATAAGTCTTCTAGGATCTGTATCTCCATCTTGCATTAATTTGTGTATTACAATTAGTCCCCATTCGAGTGAACACAGAGGTGCTGAAGCCAAGGGATTAAGGTTGCATGCCCGTCTTACTTCCCAACTCGCAAGCTCTACCACTAAACTACCACGACCCCCCTAGTACTTGTATCTTCATGAAGCTCTGATATCATTTGATTACGAGTGACTACTCAGTCAGTGATGGATTGCCAATTATTCTTTGTTATACACAGTGCAGCACTCCCCGTCTCTGTTTCTCTTGTATTTTCTTAAACCTTTTCTTGGTGTCTGGACCCAGTGAGGGTAATATTCTTTGCCCATCTCAGTGTTACTCATTAAAAAAAAAAAAAAAACTTCCAATACAATTACTTGAGCAGTCTCATTCCATTCCTTCACACTTGATACTTTATGCAAGTCATATACGTTGTTGCTGTTTGCCGTTTTGTGTCACTATCAACCCCTCTTATGGGGGAGAACAAAAAAAGGTTGAAGCTGGGGAATTTAGGTTGGATGCCATCCTTACGCCCTGCAGTGGGATTGGTAATAGGGTTGCCACTTCCCCAACCACTGCATTACTGTGGCCCATTTTCTAAGTCTTAGATAATTATCAGAACAAACTCCATATAGGACTACATTTACAAACAAGTTCCAGGTAACTTTGCACTACCTCAGCTCCATTGAGGTCTTGCTTTTCAAAGATGTAAAAAAAAGTATCTACAGCGAGTCCTCCGTTTACACTGTCCTTGAGTTATGATGTTTCATCGTTACGACACAGCCCCATATATTATTAATAAATAAATTTTTCTACCTACTTGATTTGTGTGCTAAATACAAACTTTGTGCTCTGAACAGTTTGTAAGCATGGTGGACAAATACACATCTAGCAGCTGTGTTGCTAATGTATATATCAATTAATGGATTTATTTATTTATTTGTTTATGTATTTGGTTATTTGAAAAAACTAGAATTATTTACAAAATTACAAAAAACATAGCAATAAAATGATCAGCACGGAAAAAGTTTAAGCATGGCGAAAGAATTTGTTGTCACACAGCATTAGACTGGAAAGAAAGTGTCGCCAAGTTCACTCTTTTATATTGTTTTCGTGCTCATTCGCTGTGATTACTAAGCAGCACAGTGGGCTAAAGATTAAAAATGGAGAGGATATTAGTGATTTGGCTGGTTGTCCAGCTTCGATGTCACATCCCAGTGAGCCTCCTATTTATTCAGGAGAAAGCAAAGAGATTGTTTACTGCCATGAAAATGAAAAAGGGGGAAGAAGTGGTGCTGCCCAGTTCCCACTTGTATGCCATATTCTGATCTCGTGCTCATTAGCTGGGATTAAGCCTTGTGACACTGGCAAAAATGGAAAAGTTTTAGACTTTTGTATATCGTGTATTTGTACATATTTTTTATAGATATTGACCTTGGTATATATTTGATGCGTAATATGTTAAATCCAGATAAGTACAGTATCAAATTGAAGAAGACATGTATGAAGCAAAAATGGAAAGGTTTTACACTTTTATATACTGCACTGTATAGCGTATTTGTATATATTTGTACATATTTTATATATAGCGTACAGACTTTGGTATATATTTGATGCGTAATGTGATAAATATCGTTATCATGTTGAAGTCACATAGCCCTATGAGTACAGAGCCGAATGATGAAATTTTGTGGAAGGTTCCCCTTCGGTTGGAGATAGGGGCTGCTGATGAATGCCAACCACAGCAGCAAAGGTAAGCAATACTGTATAATGTACTTTTACTATTTTTATGTCTTAGATTATTCTTTATTAGCATAGGTGTGCTCCAACTTACACTAAAAATCAAGTTATGTCACATTTCAGGAACAGAACCCTAACATAAATTGAGGACCCTCGGTACAACTATGAAAACAAACGAGAGAGCTAGTCTTAAAAAGATTTATTTGTTGCTAAATAGAAAGCAAGAAATAAAATATTATTATTGCCAAGACTTCTAAAGTACACCAAATGATGAACATTGCACTTGTGAAAATAAAGAAAACAACCATTTTTTTATGTTTTACGTGTCACTATTAGTTACCATTTGGGGATGGATACAAACGGATTAAAACTGGGGTATTAAGTCTAGAAGCTATTCCTATCACCCAGCCATGGGTTCAACATTCTACTACTAAGATACGGAGATAAAATAAAAGAAAGAACATAATACCCACAAAAATGGTCTACAAAACGGTATTATAACATAATTATCAAAAAGCACCAATATACTCAAAATAAGGGGACAAAGTAGCTCAGCCATAAAGTATAGTCGGGAAGTGACGAGATGAGTTTAAGCCCACCTCAAAGTGTTAGGAAGGGCATCTAGTTTTAATCTCTCAGCCCCAAAGTGTCTGTATCTATCCAAATTCATGGGGACTAAATGCGACACATAAAACAATGCATTATTTCTGACATATTAAGAGTTGAGTCAAATGCTGCTTGGGTAACATTCCCTAAAATATGTCATTACAGTAATACACAACAAGAAAACACTATTATGCAAATCTACTTTGCATATTTACATTTGAAAACCTATATGTACAAAGGCTACGGAGGAAGGAAACACAAAACAGAATTATATAAATTTTAATCTTTGGTGCATAAAAATATAAGATACTATAAGTTTAAAATATGATTCTTTGGCCATTACATATAAAAACTATTCTATACAAAATTAGCCTCGGTTGTAATAGGTCAATTTCTAAATGTGGTATGTAATAAATAAGCTCTTTTATGAGTGTTAATAAACCTCAAAAAATATCTTATAGAATAAAATAACACTATATCACAAATATTTTTGACCCAACATGTCTATTATACGAACTGGCAACTTCGTATTACTTAAAAAGTAAGAAAAAATATCTATTATAACTTTAACATTAATCACAAAAAAAGTTATAAAGGTGGTGGTGTTGTTATTCCCTATGCTGCCTGGCCACACATATAAGTATTGTACACACTGCTTGAAATTACTTGCTATCCCTCACAAAGCCTTTATTTCTCTGATCCAGTATGTCTAGGTCCACCCTAATTCGAAAAGGAATTAATAGTGACACAAAACCGCAAACAACAACACATCATACCCCTCTGATGCTACCATATTATTTACAGCTGATAAAAAAGGCCTGAAGAAGCACGGCTTCACATGACTTTTCTCTTCCTAATCTTTTCTGTTAGATGATATCCAGCAAGAAAATACTTCATGGAAGAAGTGATCACAAGCCTACCGCTCTCCTATCCCTCAGAAGTACTTTCTGTAATTCGCTGGGACATTGAACAGAAATATATCACTAATTAGGCCTTTTTTTTTTTTTTTACAGTTTTAATGTGTGACTATTATTCCACATTTAAATGAGGATGGATACATAGGGTGGAGCAGGGTAATTAGGGCTGGATGCCCTTCCTAACGCCCTCTACAAGCACGAATGCTGGTTTGTCATTTCCCTAGTCGAGTGCTCTAACCACTGCGCCATCACGGTCCCCATTGGATAAAAATTACTTCTCCCTCGACGATTGTTCCCGTTCCCTGTACATAGGGTGACCACATTATAATATCTCTCAGCTTAACAGTAATCAGTCAAAATCAACATTAACCTTGTATTCACAACTCAGGGAGAGCCAACTAAAGAATAACATGGTAAATAATACACCAAAAAGACATCAAAAGACAAAAGTTACATAACAGACATCAGAAGACAATAGCTGGAAGACAAGCATCAAAAGACAACGGTTGGAGAAACAAACATCAGGAGACATAGGTTGGCAAAACAAACATCAGAAGACAAAGTTTGGAGAAACAAACAGGAGACAAACGTTAGACAAACAAACATCAGATAACAAAGGTTGGAGAATACAAATATGCAGGAAGGTATAAGAATGGTTAATGGCTGAATGAACTATAGTTAGTTTTGCTTTTTACCGTTTCATATGTCACCATTAATCCCTAATATTAGGATGGGCACAGGCTTGTTAGAACTGGGGAATTTAGGCTGGATGCCCTTCCTAATACTCCGCATTGGGTTCGACTGCATGTCTGTCACTTTCCGAGTTGAGTGCTCTAACTACTTTGCTAGCGCAGTCCCCTAAATGACTACAGAGGAATCACAATATCTCTGTAACATAAGTCAGAAACAAAGATGTCAGTCACACATCCAAAAATATTATACAAGGAAAAAAATATGAGTCAACTATATTATCTTCAGTAGTAGCAGCTACCTAAGGCATATCTGTTAGACTGTTAATGCCAAGTTATTCAAGAATATTGCCTTACGAAAAGTTAGGTGACTTTCCTTGCAAAGAAGAATAACCATAAACCACCCTGGGGTTACTCTTCTTTACGAGATCCGAAATAAGTAATACATTTACGGAACTGAATTCATTGACTTAAATTTAAATATAGGTACCTTTTGTTGGGACTGGAAATTTGTGGATAAATAAATTACAAATCGTAATGTGCATCAAGAAGGCTCATTAGAAATTTCAGTTTCCACACTCAACATCTTTCTTCTGGTGTCACCCAAAACTTTCTGCACTCTTCTCACAAGGGCTGAGACAGCCTGCATCTCATTAAGGGCTTCCAAATTCACTGGATGGTGACTGTCACCATACATCACCATTGTAATCTGGAGGTAAATATAAAGTAATAAGTTTTTGCATTGACAGGATGGCGACTGTAACCATACATCACCACTGTAATCTGTGGGTAAAAACGGTGTAATACAGAAAAAATGGAATACTAAACCAAAGATAATAAATATATATTGTTACTCGCTGTTTTATGTATCACTATCAATCCTCATTATGGGGGTGGATACACACACATTGGAGTTGGGGAATTAAGGGCGGCTGTCCTTTATAACGAACCCATGATGGGCTCAACCGTGGGTCTGTCACTTCCCAAATTGAAAGCTCTAACCACTATGCTACTGCAGTCTCCAAGGTAAAAACTCTATGTGTGGAGGTAAATAAAGTTCAAGAAGAAACTGTAAAACACAAGAAAATTTTCATGACATAAAGAGAGTATTATATTAAAATACTCTAGAGAGGTTTGGATATCTTTTGTAATCTATTCAGCAGCATAAGGATTAGCATATATTACAATCATGTTCTTATTAACATTCAAAAAGTGATAAGCCAAACCAGATGGTCTTCAAGTATCCCACAATATAAAAAATGTCCTTGGAAGAACTAAAAAACTATAGCAATTAAGTACAATCTTTAAAAAATATATAAATTAACACAGTCCATATTTTTATCTATTTACATACAACAGGCATATCCTTGTAAGGGAGGTAGCTGAATCAAAGCAAAATATTTGACTCTTAGTAAACTTTTAAGACAAGCAGGGGAATATAGAGTAGGTAATCTTTCCCTTTTCAGGTATGAAAAACCTTATGCAACATTATACTGACACCTACCTTATAGATCTGAGCCACTAATGTTTTAACATCATTTCTTATTAATTGTATATCACTCTGAAATCCCTTCAGATCAAACTTTCGTCTTTCATCCACACGTCTCTTATCTCTTTGCAGTGATTCTATTTGCTGATGGAGTTTCTGGTTCCTTTCCTGTAAACATAAAAGAATAATAATCATAATTATATCTTTTGGATTCTCAAGTCAGGATTCATCACAGCAGATCAATCATCTCCCTATCGTCCTATTTCATGCATCCTCCTCCATCACACAACACACACACACTTATGTCACCTCTCACCACATACATAAACCTTTTTGGCCTGCCTCTCCCCCTTCAACCTATCACCTCCATCCTCAGCATTCTTCCCCTAACATACTCCTCATCCCTCCTCAGCACATGCCCAAAAAGTATGAGTTGTATTAATTTTTTCAACATGACGTCATATCCCAATAAAGTCAGAAGAGTAATCACAAATTTGATAGTTAATGTTCATAAAACGTAAAGAATATTGAGAACAGTCATTACCTTATACAGAAGTACAGAAAAGAAATTTACAGTCATTACCTTATATACATATTCAGAAATGAAACTACAATCAATGCTTTAAAAAATAATTCAGAAGTGAAACTGGTTCGGAAGTAAAACTATAGTTATTACCATATGTACAAGTTCAGAATTTAAACTACAGTCGTTAATTTATAGAGAATTCCAGAAGAGACACCACAGAAAATACCTTATATAGAAGTTCTGAAGCTTCTTTCTGTTCTCGAAGTTTACACATTGTCTGTTCAAGTTTCAAACACTGTGATTCATACATAGCTCTAAGTTCTTCTGCATCGCTAAACTCTCTCTAAAAATAATAAAAGTTATTAACCATTAGTTGCAAGATGAACTTATCCTAGAAGTATATGAACACATTCTACATTTTATAAAAAGTAAGTTTGTGTCAGTGATTAGTAAATTTATAAAGTACTGTAACCTGAGGCCTGGTTCTACAATCTATATGTGACCCCAGGCCTGGTTCTGGAATTTATTAGTAACCTCAGGCCTGGAACTGGAGTTTATAAGTAAACTCATACCTGGATTTGAATATATCAGTAACTTCAGGCCTAATTCTGCAATTTATAAGAAACCTCAGACCAGGATTTGGAATTTATAAGTAACCTCAGGCCTGGTTCTGGAAGTTATAAGTAATATGAGGCCTGGTTCTGGAATTTATAAGTAACTTAACACCCGAGTCTGGAATTTACAAATAATATGAGACAAGATTTGGGAATTCATAAGTAACCTGAGCCCTGGTTATGGAACTTATATGTAATTTTAGGACTGGTTCTGGAATTTATAAGTAACCTGAGGCTTGGTTCTTGAAGTTATAAGTAATAGAGGCCTGGTTCTGGAATTTATATTTAACCTGAGGTCCAGTTACTTCAGGCCTATTTCAGGAAGTTATAAGCAACCTGAGGCCTGGTAATGGAATTTATAGATAATATAAGGCATGGCTACAGAATTTAGCACTGGAAATGGCCTGATCATATTTGGTGTACACAGCACGCATATATGTGCTGTGAGCGAATACTTATAAATCAAGAGATGGAAGAGTTTCATATTTACTATTATACAGATTTTTTCCTCCGATAGTATACCCTGATAACACTGGCAAGACTTAGCAATATATAGTTGTTTGCCTTCTTGTGTCACTAGTAATTCCCATTATGGGGGTAGACACAGACAAGTTGATGCTGGGGAAGTGAGGCTGGATGCTCTTCCTAACGCCCTGCAGTGGGCCTGACTATAGGTTTGTAACCTCTCGACCTAAACACTCTAAGAACAGCACTAAGCAATATGCATGGGATAAAAAACCTAATGATGGAATTAAACACTAAATGATTATAATAAAGTAAGTATAAAATGAAGCTGTGGGGGTACACCAGCAGCAGCTGTCAGGACTCACAGCAGAAGATCCTTGCCCACTTTCCCTGTGGATGACCAAGCAGGCTGGTTGGGGAGAAATGTGGCAGTTGTTTATACCCAAGGAGCTACAGGAGTGATAGTTATATTAACTTCTGGTAAATGCATGAGTGGTTTGATCTGGCCACCCCCCTGATAAGGGGGAATGAAGCCATTATATATGTGTGTGTACAAATTAAGGAAAACACAACAGTATAATCACAGCTCCACATATATAAAGACATAGAAAATTGCTTCGGTAAGATATGGTATCAACTAAATGTAAAATGCAGAATAATAACAATTACTGCTATTTTTTTAAGGACACAGAAAAATATTATATACTCTTCATATACATGAAATATAAATACTGTGTATATATGCTCTACAGAATGAATGACTCACCTTACCACAGCATCTGTTAAATATTGCAATAATTAAGAAAATAGGACTAAATTGACCTTCAATCACTCTGTACTCAAACCGCAGTAGAGAAGTGCTTAGAGCACTCAACGCGATAAGGGACAAACCCAATTTCAAGCCCACAGCTGGACATTAGGAAGGGCATCAATCCTTTTATTCCCCAACTCCAACCAGACTGTCTCCATCCCCAGTCAAATGGGGATTAAGAGTGACGCTTAAAACTCAAGCAACAAGTGTAGGATTGGAGGATGTACAATACTTCAAGACCTGAAACTTTTCTTTCATCATGACATACTATCCCTATGGATATTAAAGTAGGGTGGCTACAACTGCAGAAAAAAATGGGGGGAAGCCGGGTTTTATCATAACCTAGCAGTCCTTACCACTTTATCATATATTTTGGTGGAAAATAATGCTGGGGAGGATGGGATGGCACAACAAAAGAATTACTAATACAAAGACAACACTGTATTGCAGGTAGCAGTATGCTGGGTAGGATGGGATGGCACAACGAAAGAATTACTAATATAAAGGCAACTCTGTATTGCAGGTAGCAGTATATCTTAAAGCATTATTGTATCTTCTGCATTAAATGAAAAATTTCAAATGGGGGTGGGCATGAATACTTCCTCTATATTCCCCTGAAAGTCATAAAACTCAACAAACTGGGGTGGAAGGAGGAGCCTGAGAATCCCCTCCTTTACATTTGCCTTCCACAAATTGTGAAATTTTTTGCTCTGACTCAGGCAATCCTCATACTCTCGGGATTTTGGCTTTTGTACATAGACTGATTGCAAAACGGTTGATAAAGTTTTAGCACCAAAAAATAAGATTCTAATACAAAAATATGTCAGCCATTTTCATGATTATAAATAATATATAGCCAATTATATAGCAATGATATACAATTTTACCAAATACAGAAATATATTTCAAAACTCAAAAAATTTGTTTTAACAATAATTTTTACATCGGGAGCAATGCTACAAATAACAACTTTACCATACAACAGAGGTTAAACATAAATACCTTTAGAATTTCATTTTCTCTTCTCAGATCCTTGAGTTCACATGTCGATTTAATCTTGGTTAGATCAGTGTAGCTTCCAGATCTTTGAACAGCCTGTGAAGGAAAACAATGCCTTAGAACCTTATTTTTTCCTCATTTTTTTCAAAAGGCATTGCAATTGTGGTGAAAGGGCAAGAGTCTTTGACCACAAGGTAGAAGACCCTTGTTCACTTACCTTGTGGGTGATGCAAGCAAGGTGCTGGAGAAAATTATGTACTCTTGATTCACAAGGAGCTAAGAGGCATAATCATGGCATATTACCTTCTGGCAAAGTCATGTCTTCTGACTCAGCCACCCTCTTAATAGTAGTATATTGCCCATTGTATATGTATGTATATGCAGCATATCTCTGAAGCTAGGAAGCTAACCACAAATGAACATACAGTATAAATGATATTATATAAGCTATGTAAAATCTACATTGAAATCATCACAAAATATGACAGACTAAATTCATTTTTGTTTATTCTGCATATGGCATAAGAGATAAGAACAATTCATTTCCTTATATGGAAACTTTCTCTCCCCCTAAACTATGGCTTGACTGTGCCTGCTCCAGGCTATCCAGGCCAGGAATCGGCCACAACGAAATTACCAAGCGTCTCCTTCCAATTTAACTCATTCTGCTTTTATTGTAGCAAGGAATCACTGTACTACTCAGAATCGAAGGTCTAAGCCTTCCTTTATTAGAAGGAAAGTTAATGACCTTAACTTTTCTCCAACTGACAAATGCCTCTGGTTCTTAGCCAAAAACCTCTCCAAAAGCTTCTGTAACTCAAGCTTTCCCCCTCTCATTCGTTCTTATGGCTCTAAAGCTTCCTCTCTCACGGGCAAACCCACTCTCTTTGGCTCTCATTTTTCTGCCAACTCTTCAATAAACAATTCCAGCACAATTGTCCCTCAATCTTTACCACTCTCTCTAACCCTATGCCCTCCCTTATCCTTTCTTCTCGCCAAATTCACAAGACTCTTTGCTCGCTAAAGACGAACAAGTTATCTAGTCCCGATGGTATCCCTGCAAGGTTCCTTAAGGAGTCTGCAGATAAACTGGCTCCCGGGCTTTGCCGTCTTTTTCACCTCATTCTGTCAACCAGTATCTATCCTTCATCTTGGATGCATGCTCTAGTTCAACATGTTCCTAAGAAGTGTGACTGCTTTATTCCTTCAAACCAAACCACCGACCTACTGCCCTAACCTCCTCTACTGCTAAAGTTTTCGAAACTTTGCTCAATGTTCACTTCTTAAACACCTTGAATATAACTCACTTATCACCGGTCACTAGTACAGCTTCTGCAAGGCAAGATCCACTGGTGACCTCCTGTCCTATCTTACTCACATATGGTCATCTTCTCCGAGGCACTATGGGGAACCCTTTGTCGTCGCCCTTGATATTTCTAAGGCTTTTGACTGAGTCTGGCACAAGGCTCAATTGGCCAAACTCCCTGCCTATGGCTTTACCCCTTCTTTCTGTTCTCTGATTTCCAGTTTTCTTTCCGACAGTTTTATATCTGTAGTTGTTGATGGCGCGACATCTAGCCCTTTCTCCATTACTAGTGGTGTTCCACAGAGCTCTGTTCTTTCACCTACTCTGTTCTTTCTCTTCATCAATGATCTTCTACAATCCCCATCTTCCTCTCTTCTTCATGCCTTTGCTGACGATTCTACCCTTCACTTTTCCTCTGTATTTTCTTCACAACCTTCATCTGTTACTTGTAATCAGTCTCATATCACTCTTTCTTCTACTCTCAACTCCGATTTTCCGATTTGCAGAGAGTATCTCAGTGGGGCACTCAAAATTTAGTTAAATTCAATGCTTCCAAGACTCAGTTTATGGCTATCTCTTTATCTTCTTCTCTTCCTGATAACCCTATTGTCTTCGAAACCAACGAAATTTACCCTCTTAATTCTATCAACATATTAGGAATCCATATAGCCTCGAACTTGTCTTGGAAGAATCACAGACTCCAAATTTCTAAATCTTAATCCAAAAAATTGGGGATTCTGTTTCGTTTTCATCATTAGTTTTCCTCTTTACAGTTACTTAAAATCTATAAAGGTCCTATCCATCCCTGCTTAGAATACTGCTCTCACATCTGGGGTATTTCTACTTATACTTATCTCCTTGATAAGATCGAATCTACGGCAGTCAGACTTATTAATGATCTTTCTCTTACTTCTAATTTGGATTCTCTCACTCTTCGCCATAAGGTATCATCCCTCTCTCTTTTCTATTGCTACTACTTCCATCGTTGCTCTGATGAGTTGGAGAAATGCATCCCTCCCCCACTGCCAAGGCTGCATAACACTCACCAAGTGGCCTCATCTCACAGGTACCGTGTGGAGATTTGTAGCTCGCGGATTGGTCGGTGCAGCGACTGCTTCTTCCCATCTATCTCCAGACTCTGGAACTCTCCTTCTCCTTCTGTCTTTCCTGATTCTTATGAACTATCTTCCTTCAAAAGCGGATCTATCATCATCTCAGGGCCTAATCTTCCAAATCTCTGGGTCCTCTGCACTTTGACTATTCTTATTCTTTGTTTGTCGTTTCCTCTGTGTAACATTACCTCAGCTCTGCCTTGTCCTTAACCATTTTCTTTTCCTCCATCTTAGTGTTTGCTAGTGCCCGGGCATTTATTGATGAGGGCAGTTTTTGCTATACAGTGCTCCCTCATTTATCGCAGGGGTTCGGTTCTGAGACCCGCAGCGATAGGTGAAAAATCGCGAAGTAGGAGCACCATATTTATTAAAGGTATTTTACATTTATTTTTACGTTTACTGTATAAACCCTCCATGAACTGTAAACAAACTACCCATTACTTTATTAATATCAGAGTGCAATCATAAATTTATATGAACGTGATATTATGAATATTGAAAAAATGCATTAAGAACAAACAGCAAACAAACTTTCCATATAATATCGTCAAGGAAATAGCGTGTAGAGAATATATATACAGTGTTCCTTCAATTATCACGAAGGTTCGGTTCCGGGACCCGGCACGAGACAGGAAAATCGCAGAGTAGGATCAGCCTATGTGTACATAGATATTTTAATTTATTTTTACGTTTACACAGTATAAACTGTATAAACCCTCCCTGTACTGTTAACAAACCACCCTTTACTTCATAAATAACAGCATGCAAGCGTAAATTTATATGACATACTCATGTACATAGGTATTTTACAATTATTTTTACGTTTACTGTATAAACCCTCCCTGCACTGTTAAAAAACCACCTTTTACTTTATAAATAACAGCATGCAACGTAAATTTATATGTAAGTGATAGGTAAACTCACCTTATCTGTTATGGTTAACATTTTCCTTTGACGCTTAGGCTCACTACAAGAAGCCTTAGAAGATGAAGGATGCTTGGGAGGCATTGCAAAGGTTAAAATATGCGAGTAAAAAAATCACAAGCAAAACATATTAATAAGCACAATGTGAACGGCGCACACGTGAGCTAGACTGAACGAGTGAGGCGAGACAATGATAGATGGTGGAAGCCTTTGTCCGAAACGCTGATAGCGGTATCATATTTTACATGTTGCAATACTGTTAGTATTTATGTTTTTTACTATTTTTTACTGTTTTATTATTCTTAAGCTAAGAAATACATTTTTTTATCAATAAAATCATGAAACTAGTGGAAATTTTAATATATATGCTAGCTCATGTAGGTGCGACCCCAATACATTGTACGCTATCAGACACTATCTCACGTAGTTGCGAGCCTTTGTCAGTAACGCTGATACCGGTATCGTATTTTACATGTTGCAATACTGTTAGTATTTATGGTTTTTACTATTTTTTACTGTTTTATTATTCTTAGGCTAAGAAATACGTTTTTTTATCAATAAAATAATGAAACTACTGGAAATTTTAATATATATGCTAGCTCACGTTGGTGCGACCCCAATACATTGTATGCTATCGGACACTATCTCACGTAGTTGCGAGCCTTTGTCCGAAACGCTGATACTTGTATCGTATTTTACATGTTGCAATACTGTTAGTATTTATGTTTTTTACTATTTTTTACTGTTTTATTATTCTTAGGCTAAGAAATACGTTTTTTTATCAATAAAATCATGAAACTACTGGAAATATAAATATATATGCTAGCTCACGTAGCTGCGACCCCAATACATTGTACGCAATCGGACATTATTTCAAATGATGCAATACTGTGAGTTATACTGTATATCTAAATTTATGTTTTTTACTAATTTTTACTGTTTTATTATTCGTAGGCTGGGAAATAAATTTTTTTATCAATTAGATAATGAAATATGTTTTTTCAATAAAAAAATTAAAATACTGAAAATTTTTTTTTAAAATATTTTTGCATATACCCCCCCAAAAATAAAGTTGCCAAAAAAAATCGCGGTACAGTGAAAACGTGAGCCAAGAAACAAGATCCAGCGAAGGATCACTGTATTTCATTTAAGTTTCCCATGTACAGCACGATATACGTTTTCTTTGTGATGAATTGCATGCTTTTCTTTTTCTCTCATCAGACTTTGTTTACTTTAAGATTTCGTGCAGCATGGTCGATAGATAGAATAATGTTTAGAACCAAGGAATATTAATAATACTATAATCTTGAAAATTAGTTAAACCCCAAATAGGGTGAATAAATAAATATTTTATGAGTAAGATATTGTGCCTGAATAAGCATCAGCTGATACAAAAGCAGCAAAACGTTGTGGTTAGTGGTTCGTTCTCCCGCATCAATCTCCTCTTCTACCGCTTAATGCGATCGAATATTATGAAGGGAATTGAAAAAAAGCATTAAGAATAAACAGCAAACAAACTTTCAATATAATATCATCACGGAAATAGCGTGCAAGGGTGTATCAGCTGATACGGAAGTGCCAAAACGTTTGCAGATAAGAGGTTTGTTCTCACGCATCTTCCTCCTCTTCTACCGCTTAACGAGATCGAATATTATGAAGAGAACTGAAAAAAGTATTAAGAACAAACACCAAACAAAATTTCGATATAATATGGTTAGGGAAATAGCATGCGAGGGTGTACCAGCTGATACGGAAGCGACAAAATGTTTGCAGATAGAGGTTCATTCTCCCGCATCCTCCTCCTCTTCTACCGTTTACTGCGATCGAATATTATGAAGAGAATTGAAAAAAAGCACGAAGAACAAACAGCAAACAAACTTTCGATATAATATCATCATCTGACAGGTCATTGCACTCTCCATCCCTGTTTCTCTTTACTTTATGCATTCTTCGTGCCCAGGCCTGATAAAATCGGTTTTATTTTATTTATTATTTTTTGGCCCATCCTAGTGTCACAATAATAATTTTATTTTTTTCCTCGCCAAAAAAGTCCGCGATAGGTGAATCGCAATATAGCGAAGGATTACTGGGTATATATATATATATATATATATATATATATATATATATATATATATATATATATATATATATATATATATATATATATATATATATATATATATATATATATATATATATACCTAGTTCTTGGAATAATGCAAAGATAGGTTCTCAGAAGTGACGGGTAATGTGAAAATCGCGTAATGTAACAAGTCATTTTCCATAGGAAACAATGTTAATGGGCATAGATACGTTTCACAACCGTACAAAGACACACTATGCCAAAGATATAAGATAAGTAAAACATATTTTATAAGTACATAACAAAGAAGCTAGACCTATACTTTTTTATATTAACATGCAAATAGTGTAGAGTATAATATATACACAGATTTACTGTACAGTAAACAAATTAAGGCACTCTATTATGCGATGGGCAACAGGCATACACCGGGACGTGCATGGTGGCGGTGAGCATGAGGATGCGGGAGAACGAACCTCTACAGTGATCCCTCGTTTATAGTGGGGGTTCGGTTCCAGGACCACCCGCAATAGGTGAGAATCCGCGAAGTAGCAGCACCATATTTATCACAGGTATTTTACATTTATTTTTACCTTTACTGTATTAACCCTCCTTGCACTCTTAACAACTCACCCTTTACTTTATTAATAACAGCGCGCAAGCGTAAATGTATATGAATGTGACAGGTAAGCTTACCGTGAATGATGTGATGACGTTTGCATATTGCACAGCCAATGACAGCTTTACGGCTGCTTTCTGCAAGAGAAGAACATGGTAATGGGGAGCTGCTGTCGCTGTTTCTTCTTTGGTGCGAAGATATTTTTGTAAGGAGTCACGGCATTATCGATGTTTCTTCTTTGGTGCGAAGATATTTTTGTAAGGAGTCACGGCATTATCGATAACACTGCAGAAGTGCACCAAACTAACCATATCATCATCATACTCCTGCGACAGTTGTTGGAGTTCTTTGGCCATGTTATACATAGCTGCCGGCCATTCGAGTGTAAGCCCAGGTTCTCCGATTTCAATGTGCGCTCGCTGTTGTTGTTCTTCCTCTTCTTCCCTCGCTGATTTTGTCATTATCTCCAAGTCTTCATCAGTCAACGGCTGCGAGTGGCAGTCGATCAGTTCACTGACGTCTTCGTGAGTCATATCTTTAAAGTCTTCTCCTCCTAGCAATGCAGCCAACTTCACAGCTTTCGCAACTGCCGAGTTATGCACTTCGTATGGAGCGAATCCCTTGTAGTTGCAGATGACTTCGGGCCACAAGTTCTTCCAGGTGGCATTGATTGTGGCCGGCTTCATCTCTTTGAGTCCATTCTGAATATTTTGAAGGCATGTAGCAATCGTGTAGTTACGCCAGTACGCCTTCAGTGCGAATTCTTTGTCCGCATCTATGGAGTCAACCATGTTTGCCAGGGCATTTCATGTGTACAGGGCCTTGAACGCATGAATAACGCCTTGATCCATAAGCTGAATCAGTGATGCCGTATTTGGTGGCAGGAACTCTACTTGAACACCATCATAATGGTGATCAGTTGTGTGGCCACCAGTATTATCCATCAAAATAAGGGCTTTAAATTCAAGGCCCTTCTCCGCAAGATAAACTCAGACCTGAGGGATAAAGCACTGGTAAAAACAGTCCAATGTGAGGCTTTTTGTGCTCCAGGCCTTAGAGTTATGCATCCAATACACTGGCAGCAGATTCTTAATTTCATTCTTCAAAGCCCTAGGGTTCTCTGACTTGCAGATAAGCCCTGGCTTTAACATAAAGCCCGCAGCATTCCCACACATGACGAGGGTAACGCTGTCTTTGTGCGCTTTAAATACACGGGCTTTAGCATCTTCCTTGAAAAGAAAAGTGTGAGACGGCATTCTCTTCCAAAATAACCCAGTCTCATCCATGTTGAACACTTGCTCAGGAGCATAACCGCCTTCCTCAATAATTTTCTTGAAGTCGTTGTTCACATAATCTTCAGCTGCGGCTGTATCTGCAGAGGCAGCTTCGCCATGCACCAAAACGCTCTTTAGGCCAAAGCATTTTTGAAATTGGCGAACCATCCCTTGCCAGCAACGAACGATGGTTTCCTCGGTGGAGAATCGCTGGAAGGTCCTAATTGTGGGTCTTCCATTTCTTCTTTCTCCTCCTCCTCACGGTTGCCACTGTCGTCATTGGGTTTGTTTGCAGCTAATGTCTCATACAGCTTCTTCGCCTTTGTTTGTATGATACTGGTGTCTAAGCTGATGTTCTTCTTCCTGCAATCAGCAATCCACAGGGCCAAAGCAGACTCCATCTGCACTATTATCTTATTGCGGGGTGCTTAGACCCTCTTCGCTGTTTTGTTAAAAGTAAGAGTCGCTGTCTTCCTGATATTCTCCTCTTCCTTCTTGATGTAGCGAACAGTAGATTCGTTGATGCCGAAATGGCGGCCGACAGCCTAAAAACTTCTTCCTTCCTTCAGCATATCTAACAGTTTTACCTTATCTGCTATGGTCAAAATCTTCCTCTGCTTCTTAGGCTTACTACTAGAAGCCTTTGAAGATGAAGGATGCTTGGGCGGCATTTCAGGGGTTGAAATACACAAGCAAAAGTTTCACAAAAAACACAAGCACAACGTATTAAGTGGCACAACACGAACAGGGCACACGTGAGTAACTAATTGGGTGAGGCGAGACAATGGAAAATTCTGGGAGAATCAAGCTTCAATCAAAAAGCCAATCAGACCCCAGGATACAGAACATACAGAACAAAATTCTGTGATTCGTCGTCTTCCACCCATCAGCCAATAGCATCCCATGCACTATCTCACGTAGGTGTGACCCTTTGGGTTTTCCAATACGCCAATACCGGTATCATAATTTATATGGTGCAATACTGTGAGTTACATGTTTAAATTTATGTTTTTTACTATTTTATACTGTTTTATTATTCTTAGGCTAGGAAATACTTTTTTTTATCAATGAAATAATGAAAATACTGGAAATCTTAATAAGTACTATATCACGTAGGTGCGACCCTTTGCGTTTTCCAAGACGCTGATACCGGTATCGTATTTTATATGGTGAAATACTGTGAGTTACATGTTTAAATTTATGTTTTTTACTAATTTTTACTGTTTTATTATTCTTGGGCTAGGATATACTTTTTTTTTTATTAATAAAATAATGAAAATACTGGAAATTATAATATTTACACATATCGTGGATTCCCGCATATAACCAGAAAATGTGCGATAAAAAATATATATGCTCGCCATAAAAACCCGCGATGCACTGAATTCGCAGAAGGTGAATCGAGATATAGCGAGGGATTACTGTATCTTAAAACGTTTTTTTCTCTCGCACACTTTTTTTCCTGACAATATGATATGGCAAGTTTGTTTGCTGTTTGTTCTTAATGTTTTCTTTTCCATTCTCTCCATAATATCCAATCGCATGAAGCGGTAGAAGAGGAGGACGATGCGGAAGAACGAACCTCTATCTGAAATTGTTTTTCCTCCTTATCAGCTGATGCACTCTCATACACTATTTCCCTGACGATATTATATCGCACGTTTGTTTGCTGTTGTTCTTGATGCTTTTTTCCATTCTTTCCATAATATCCGATCGCATTAAGCGGTAGAAGAGGAGGAGGATGCGGGAGAACGAACCTCTATCTGCAAACATTTTGCCGCCTCTGTATCAGCTGATGCACTCTTGCATGCTATTTCCCTGACGATATTATATCGCAAGTTTGTTTGCTGTTTGTTCTTAATGCTTTTTTTTCATGCTCTCCATAATATCTGATCGCATTAAGCGGTAGAAGAGGAGGAGGAGGAGGGAGAACGAACCTCAATTTGCAAAGTTTTGCCGCCTCCGTATCAGCTGATGTGCTCTCACACGCTTTTTTCCTGACGATATACAAACCTTAACACAAACATAGTTAGAACAAGCGATATATCCATGCAGTATGCTGGGTAAAGAGGCACTGAAGCACATGGCAGCATGGCGGAAAAGTGCCTCCGAGGCGGTCGATCATTTGCTAAAATGAAAAATTTTTGTTAGAAGTTTTTTGCATGGGCGTTATTCGTGTAAAGTATTTAGTATTTTTTTACTATTATTTTTTAGGGGCATTATTCCAATTTTGCGGATTAAAAACACATGTAAAAAGCGAACTAGGTATATATATATATATATATATATATATATATATATATATATATATATATATATATATATATATATATATATATATATATATATATATATATATACACCTTGTTCATGTAATAACATGGAGATAGGTTCTCAGAAGTGATGGGTAAATCGAAAATCGCGTAAAAAAACGAGTAATTTTCCATATAAAACAATAATAATGGGCATAGCTCGTTCCACAATCGCCCATAGACACACTATACCAAAGATATAAGATAAGTAAAACATATTTTATACGTACAAAACAAAGCAGAAAGACCTGTAGTTATTTATATTAACATGCAAATAGTGTACAGTATAAAAGATATACAGATATACTGTACAGTAAACCAATTAATGCACTCTATTACGCGGTGGGCAACAGGCATACACTGGGACGTGCAAGATGGCGGTGAGCACGAGGATGCAAACGTTTTGCCGCTTTCGTATCAGCTGAGAGAAAAAGAAAACTATACAATTCGTTACAAAGAAAACGTATATCGGGGAAACTTAAATGAAATATATATATTCTCTACACGCTATTTTCTGCCAATATTATGTCGAAAGTTTGTTTGCTGTTTGTTCTTAATGCTTTTTTCAATTCTTTTCATAATATTCAATCGCATTATGCGGTAGAAGAGGAGGATGCAGGAGAACGAACCTCAATCGGCAAATGTTTTGTCACATTTCTGTATCAGCTGATGCACACTCGCATGCCATTTCTCTGACAATATTATATAAAAAATATGTTTTTTTCAATTTTCTTCATAATATTCAATCGCATTAAACGGTAGAAGAGGAGGAGGATGTGGGAGAACGAACCTCTATCGGCAAACGTTTTGCCACTTCTGTTTCAGCTGATGCACCCTCGCACGCTATATCCCTGATGATGTTATATAAAAAAATTGTTTGCTGTTTGTTATTAATGCTTTTCTTTTCAATTTTTTTCATAATATTCGATCGCATTAAGCGGTAGAAGAGGAGGAGGATGTGGGAGAACAAACCTCTATCGGCAAACGTTTTGTCTCACTTCTGTATCAGCTGATGCACCCTTGCACACTATTTCTCTGACGATATTATATCGAAAATTTGTTTGCTGTTTGTTCTTAATGCTTTTTTCAATTTACTTCATAATATTCGATCACGTTAAGCGGTAGAAGAGGAGGAGGATGCGGGAGAATGAACCTCTATCGGCAAACATTTTGTCACACTTCCGTATCAGCTGATGCACACTCGCACGCCATTTCCCTGACGATATTATAAAACAAGTTGTTTGCTGTTTGTTCTTAATGCTTTTTTCAATTTTCTTCATAATATTCGATCACATTAAATAGTAGAAGAGGAGGAGGATGTGGGAGAACGAACCTCTATCGGCAAACGTTTTGTCTCACTTCTGTATCAGCTGATGCACCCTTGCACACTATTTCTCTGACGATATTATATCGAAAATTTGTTTGCTGTTTGTTCTTAATGCTTTTTTCAATTTACTTCATAATATTCGATCACGTTAAGCGGTAGAAGAGGAGGAGGATGCGGGAGAATGAACCTCTATCGGCAAACATTTTGTCACACTTCCGTATCAGCTGATGCACACTCGCACGCCATTTCCCTGACGATATTATAAAACAAGTTGTTTGCTGTTTGTTCTTAATGCTTTTTTCAATTTTCTTCATAATATTCGATCGCATTAAATAGTAGAAGAGGAGGAGGATGTGGGAGAACGAACTTCTATCGGAAAACGTTTTGCCACTTCCGTATCAGCTGATGCACCCTCGCACGCTATTTCCCTGACGATATTATATAAAAAAATTGTTTGCTGTTTGTTCTTAATACTTTTCTTTTCAATTTTCTTCATAATATTCGATCGCATTAAACGGTAGAAGAGGAGGAGGATGTGGGAGAACAATCCTCTATCGGCAAATGTTTTGTCACACTTCTGTATCAGCTGATGCACCCTTGCACACTATTTCTCTGACGATATTATATTGAAATTTTGTTTGCTGTTTGTTCTTAATGCTTTTTTTCGATTTACTTCAAAATATTCGAACACATTAAACTGTTGAAGAGGTGGAGGATGCGGGAGAATGAACCTCTATCGGCAAACGTTTTATCACACTCCCGTATCAGCTGATGCACCCTCACACGCTATTTCCCTGATGATATTATACTGAAATATGTTTGCTGTTTGTTCTTAATGCTTTTTTCCATTATCTTCATAATATCCGATCGCATTAAGCGGTAGAAGAGGAGGAGGATGGCGGAAAAGTGCCTCTGAGGCGGTCAATTTTTTTTACTAAAATGATTTTTTTTTTTTTTTTTTTTTTTTTTTTTTTTTGCATGAGTGTTATTCGCAAATTTCGTATTTTTTTACTAGAATTTTTTAGGGGCATTATTGCAACTTCACAGATACAAAAACACGGAAAGAGCGAACAAGGTGTATATATAAAATGCTCTTATCTCAAATAACAAGTAAAACAATTAAGGGATATTACATGTATGGTATTCTATCTATATAAAATATAAGATAATGAACTACACCAAATTATCACCCAGATACACAGAGCTGCATGCCTCGAAAAGAGGTTAGTCACACCCCGAGTTGAGCGCTCTAACCACTGTGCTACTGCGGTCCCCACCTACATATAACGCAGATAATAAGCACTATTCCACATCCTCTAATAAAGCAAGCTTTAGACTTTCATCTAGATAAGCTATATACCAATATCCAAAAATTCCATACAAGAATGACTTATTCTGTCTATCATCCAACTGACACACATAAATACAATGCTTTACAAACTTTAGCTGAAAGAAAGAAGAACAGTATCTTACTATATTAACTGAATATAAAAGCAATGGCAAACATATTAAAACAATTGGATTAGATAAACAAAATTGATCTAACTAAAGAATAGAACCAGTCTAGGATAAAATTAGTGTGAATAAAGAGAAGTGACCATCTTACCTCCATATGAGAGACAAAAGGCAAGTTATCTTGAACCGTAGCCAGTACTGAAAGAAGATGATCTCTTTCTGCGAGCCATTTCTTCTCAAGTTCCTCTACTTCTGCAGTTTTACTTAGAGTCTGCTTTGTAGCATTATTCAGATGCAGTTGTGTTTCTTGTAATCTGAGAACAAATTCTTTATTACAGCGTAATATTATTAGCCCAGTAGTATGGTGTGCAAGGAAGTGACTACTGGGGTTCAGACTTACTGTGGGGCATTAGGAAGGGCATCCAGCCCTCATATCCCACTTCCAACATGACTGTGTTCACCCCTTTTCAACAGGGGACTAATTGTGACACACAAAACTGTGCATAGTGTAATCTTAACATCCTTTAACAAGATACCATTCCTAAATACAGCCAGAAGTGTAGCAACAACAAAACAGGAAGTTATGAGCTGGATAGGGCCAATCATGCCCTGCATAGCCTCAACCCTTTTTGGTGTTTCATGCCAAGGAAATAAATATTCAGGGAAAGAGGTATCACACTTCTTTATTAATAATACCCTATGACTTGATGAACCTACCTTGATGCTAAAAGATTAATGTGGTTTTCAATGGAGAGTAGTGAGAAAAAGTACTTTCTAGTAAAAATAAGCGTTTATCGACTTATAATATAACAGTATCAAAAAAGTACATTATCTTAGAAAACAATAAAAGTTAATCTACCTTGATACTAAAATATTAATTTGAGCTTTCTGTGCCAGTAGCAAAAATGTACATTTGCAAATAAAAAAATAAAAATTAACCCCCTCCTGATGCTAAGAGAATATATTTGGGCTTTAGCTAACAGAAGCAAAGAGTACATTCTCAAAGAAATAACTCACGGTAATGCTAAAAGGTTCATTTCTGTTTTATCTGACAGCCGTGGAATGGTACATTTTATAATAGAAAAATAGAAAAAAAATAAAAGTTAATTTGAATGGTACATTTTATAATAGAAAAATAGAAAAAAATAAAAGTTAATTTGAAGCTAAGAGATTAATTTGGGCTATATCTGACAATAGCTAAAAAGACATTTTCAAAAATAAAAAAATAAGAATAATTTACCTTGAAGCCAGAAGATTAATTTGAGCTTCATCTTTTTCCAAGTGAAGCTTAACCTCTGCAGCTGTAAGAGTTCTTTCTTGTAAGATGGCACTTTTCTCTTCTAACCAGCTGGACTCTGCTTGCTGCACCTGCCTCTCCAGTGATTTGACATGCGCTGCCAACATCAACTCATTTTCATTATTTCCTGTATGAGATATAAAATAGTTATTAAAACAACAAGTAGTTTTTCTTTATGACTGACACCAGGACAGGCAAAAAAAAATTAAAATAATTCTCCCCTCATCGGGCCTGGGCACAAAGAAAACAAAAAGTAAAGAGCCATATACATGGAGAGTGTTGTGACCTGTCAGATGTGAAGGCATAATAAGAGATGTGTAACGAATATCCAAAAATAATCAGTGTTGATGTAGAAAAAGAACCGTCACTGAAGGAAGATTTTAACATCGAACTGTTGTGGACAGTCCTATTGAAGAACAAAAGATCTTTCAGCTGTAGTATTGCAATGGGCAGCTGATGTCATGGGCTAACCTACTACATGGTAAGTTGGAGTGTTTACCTCAAAAAGTAACAAGCTTATGAAGGATATCCTGCCACAATTTTCCAGATCTAAGCTTTCTTTTTTTTTATGTGTGATACCTAGACAAGTAAGGAAACCGATTTTATCAGGCCCGGGTACCAATAAAAATTAAGACTAAGCAAACGTAGAAGTATAAGGGCAAGGTAGAAACATGGGAATAATACACAATATGAAAAGGACATGCTGAAAGAATACTCGAAGTAATGAAGACCTAAAGATATGTCAGGATTTGGCCCAATGATAACGACAAATCCGCTTCCCAAGGAAGTTCGGTCATAAGAATGAGGAAAGACAAAAGAAGGTGGAGAGTTCCAGTCTAGAGGTGGATGGGAATAAGAAGTAACTGCACTTACCAATCCACGATAAAAATCTCCTCACATTAACTATAAGACAAGGTTGCTTGGCAAGTGTTACACAGCCTCGGCAGAGGGGAAGGGATGCAACTCGCCAAAGCAACAGAACAGTGATGTAATAAAACTGATAGAAAAGAGAAAGGGATGATACCTTACAGTGAAGAGAAAAAGACTTAAGATTTGAAGTAAGAGAAGGATTATTGATAAGTCTGATTGCCTTAGATTCAACCCCAACCCAGAAGTAATTACAAGAAGCACCACCCCAGGTGTATGAGCAGTATTCTAAGCAGTGAGCGATAGAAATTTTATAGACTTTAAGTAACTGAAAAGAGCAAAGTAATGACAAAAACGAAACAAAGAAGTGGCTCTTGTCTAATGTTGACATAATTGAAAAATGCTAAATCTGCTGCTCCAGATTTTGTCTATTGAATCCGAAATCTTTTAAATTGGGGTCCTTTAAATCAAGCTTTGAGTGTATTATTACATTCATGTTTCAAATGCAAACCATATATTATTAAAATATTAATACCAGGATTCACGCATAGCCAATATTACACCAAATAAACTTACTGCAATATGATAATAATTAGGAAAAAATGCTTTACAAGTAATTATGGCCATTTTAAATAACAAGGTAGAGAATCATAGTAATAATAAATCATTCAAAATACCCAGAGAGTAACCCACCTGATTCAGGAAATGAATCGGTAAGCTTTTCTTGGAGTTTCTTCAAATTTGGTGGAAGCTTCTGTTTTATAAGTGATATTCTCTTGGGGTCACGAAGAAATACTTTCAGTTCTCCCTCTGTGAGCCCACTGAGAGAAAGTAACAAAGCGATCTTTTTCTCTGCTTCCAAGACATCTAGCTAATGATCAATTAGATGAAATAAAATACAGCAAATATTCTCTTTCCAAGTTGGTTATTGCCAATTTATTGTTACTATTAATCCTCAATTAAATAGGGGTGGATTATGGCTGGAGCTGGGAAGCAAGGCTAGGTACCTTTCCTAACGCCCTGTGGCGGGTGTGAAGCCAAGTTTGTCATTTCCCAAGTCAAGTGCTCTAACCACAGCACTAAAATGAAATAAAAGGAAAATATTCTTTTTCATGTAACAGCACTAACTACAGTCTATTCAATATGGTAGGCTCAATAACCACATTACCATATATGTTGGGTCTATGATGGAAGAGTTTCACAAGCTTAGGTTTGATAACAACAAAAATGAATACCATGTACCTCTTGCATGAAAAATAATACCATATTGCATTTTCCAACTGGACTGCAGGAGGCTGCAGTAACTTAGTGGAAGAGCGCACGAGTCAGAAATTGACGAGCCTGACAAAAGTGTTCAATCCCACCGCAAGCTCTTAGGAAGGGCATCCAGCCTTAATCTCCCAGGTCAAACCTGCTTGTGCCCACCCCCTTTCTAATGGGGACTAATTGTGACATATATCAACAAAAATATTCCCCCACTGCATATTATCAACACTCATATACACAAAAAATGAATAAAATATTACTTAGCGTCATGTTACCTACTACAGAACCAAACAAAGTCTCACCCTAATATCAAAGGTAACAAATGTCTACAAATGATTGTAAAAGCATAGCTACATTGAATTACATACAATTTCCATAAAAAGTGCCTTACATTTAATCGTTCCTTCTCAGAATGTAATCTCATCACCTGCTGTCGTTCTGCATGAATAAAGATGTTTACATCAGATAACGCAGATCGCAGTTCAACTAATTCCCGAACCATCTGTCGTCTCTCGTCCTCGAGGAAGGTGGGTTTATTCACTTGTTCACACCTGTTTGCAATAAAAAAAGTGGGCCATTGTCCTTCAAAAATGAAAGTGGATTTGTTAACTAGTCCATCTTGACTTGTAAATACAAAATTAGCTTAAACGCCTTCAAAAACAAAAGTGGGCATTTGTGTTTTAAAATATTTGAAGTTTTAAGCTTTGTATGTAACTATTAATCCCCAATAGAGTGTGGACGGACACAGACAAGTTGGAGCTGGGGAACCAAGGCTGGATGCTCTTCCTAAGGCCCCACGGTGAGTGCGACCTCAGGTATGTTGTATCCAGAATTGAAGGGCTTTGTTTTTTAAAATACTTCACAACATTAGCTTGACATTCTTCAAAAACAAAAGTGGCCTTCCATTATTTTCTTATATTTGTTTACAAATAAGTTAAGTATCCTGCAACAGCAACAAGTAATCAATGTTATCATAAAAGGAAAACTTCCTTCTATAACAATAGTAAATTTTACACAATATGCTGATGGTGAAGTTACTGCTCTTAAACCAGAAAAATCAATTACTGACTGATGCACTGGGTAGTGTTTCTAAGTCTAGCATTCTCAAAACTCCAATTCGCTACTCAATGATAAGTATGTCTAGCATTCTAAAAACTCTTACAATATAACAGAGATGTCTAGCATTCTCATAACCCCAAATACTATGTAACAAGTACGTCTACCATTCTCAGGTCTCCTATTACTGTACGAGAAGTATATCCAACCTTCTCAAAACACCTTATAATATGAGAAGTATGTCTAGCATTCTCAAAACTCATATAACTATATGACAAGTATGTCTAGCATTCTCAAAATTCCAATTACCATATGACAAGTATGACTAGCATTCTCAAATTTCTATTACTATATGACAAGTATGTATAGCATTCTAAAGACTCCTTTTACAAATATGACAAGCATATGTAGCACTCTCAAAACTCCTATTATTTTACAGTACTATAAGACAAGCACTTGTTTCTAATACTATATTATACAATGACTATCATTATTCTTTCCAATTATGCATAATATATATATATTTTTTATCTCTGGCACTCTCAGTACAAACATAACAGCTAGTCCTCTCATCTCAGTGGTAGAGTGCTCTAGTCAGAAAGCAACAAACACATTTACGATCCCACTGTGGGGAGTCAGTACAGGCACCCAACCAAAATCCCCAGGCTCAAGCATGTCCGCATCCACTCCTATACAAATGGGGACTAATTGTGGCACAACACAGCGCATCAATTTCTCAGCAAAATGCAAGACCCACAGTTTTTACAGACTTACTTTTCAATCAAGATCTTCATGTGTTGATATTCATTCTCAAATTTGGTTATTTTCTCTCTGTAGTAATCCAGAAGCCTTTGAGAGGGTTGTAGTTTAGCCAGTTCTTCTCCAACATTGATATTCTGTAAGTAAAACATACAAATAATGAAATAATCCTTCTCGCGGGAGGCAAGAGCATTTTCTCCATGTTCACCTATGTGTATAAAGAGTCGATTAAGTGTGGTTGAGTGAGAGAATTGGGAATTCCTTCCTTTTTATTTCCCTCCCATAAAGAGTCAAGTTTTTGCTTTGCTTAATCCATAGCATAATTAAATATACAGCAGGAGGTACCATTCTAAATGTACAAAAGTATACACTAAATACTTCAGGTAAATTATATGTACAAAGAAAATGGCATATACACATTATACAGAACCTTACAACACAGAGTCTCAATACTCAAACAAATATGCGTATCTTACATGTTCTCCGGTGCACTTGTAACTGAAGCTCACATTCCTCTTCCTCTGGTCAGAGTGCCTCATCTTGTGCATGACCTCTCCTAGACTGGGATGAGAGACAGCTTGAATAAAGACCTGACCTACTATTTAATACATAAAATATATAATAATATCATATTATATGTACCAATCAGTCTCCAATATGGAGGTGGACACAAATAGACTGGAGTTGGGAAATTATGGCTGGATGCCCTTCCTAAAACCCTGTGGTTGGCTCGATAGTGGGTTTGTTACCTCCCAAGTTGGGTGTTCTATGCACTACACCAACTGTGGTCCCATAGTTAATATAAATAATAAAGATTCCAATCAGAGAATTCAGCAATTCATATAAATCCTCTTTTCCAAAATACTGTGCATTATTGTGATGCTGTAGTTGAAAACGTTGAGAAGGATTATATTGTGTATTCATAGTATCATATACAATACATGTAGTCGTTTTAATATTTATCTTTTATATAGCTATATATACAAATGCAGAAAGTTCTATGTTCTCTGCCTCCCATTGCTGAATCTCTCTCGTTCTGTAATTTCTTCTCTCTCCTGGAGCAGGGGACATAAATGCTGCATCTGCATACCCCTGCATGCTGTAAAAGTCGACTAAATGGGGCAGAACCAGGGGACTGGGGACCCCTAATTGATTATTTCCTCCCATGAAGAGTCCAAGCAGCTGCAATTTCATTATAAAAAGGTAAACACTTGCCAATGTCTTCATGATTAAAACTTTTTCCTCTATGTATTCTACAAAAATTAGACAATCTATATGAAATATGAAAAGTACAGTACAGTATACATATTACAATGCATTAGCAGCAATAAACCAGAGCTGTCCTGCCTCTTCTGTAAATTTCAATAATATAAATAAGAATGTAAGTGATTTGAAAATTTTAAATAAAAAAGACATATGAAAAGCTTCAAAATTAACTGAAATACACAAAACGTGTGATCTGAATTTTGTGTGAACTAAGAGTAGTGTGCAGTGAGTCAGCGAGTTGTATGCTGGAATGACACAAACATACATCCACCGGTGGATGCAGCAAGTACTTAGTGTTTGCATGCACTCGTGCTATGAGTGTTGAGGTCATTGCGTTCATTAATTATGTCAGGTTCATGATATAGTCTTGTAAAGACTGAGAATGCAATAAATGGTTGACTAGAGAGAAGAGGCAACAGCACATTCCTGTTGACGGATATATTCTGCGTGAAAAGGTGTTTCAAGTACAGTATATGAAAACTACAGTGAGGGTGTCAAGGAGAGACAATGTTTTAGATATACAACCATGAGGTGGAACTGGTCATGGTGGAACCGTAGTTAAGCTGAGCAATATGAAGATGTTTAAAGCTAGCAAGGGATATCTTTACAGCTTTGAGTATTGAAATAGCTTGGTGCTGAATAGGTAGCAATGATATGTACCTAATCCTACAGAACCAATCCTGCAGGAGTAGGGATTTCACCTGGCTTTAGTAAACCTTAACACAGTGTTTGTGAGAGAGAGAATGAATGTGTGTAAGAGAGAATGAATAAGTGAGATTAAATGAGAATATAGATGCATATATATATAATAAATGAATGAGAGAATAATTTTTCTGTACTGTAATTGTATTTTCATAACTGTACAGTATTTGTTACAGTACTGAACTATTGTAGTTATGCTCATTATGTGTTTACATTTCTTTTACTAAACAGATTCTTCAGCTAATCTTGTAACTAACACACTTGTGATGCTGTTCAACAGGGAATCACATGCTTTTCAGACAGAATCTTAGTACCCTTATTCAGTGGTATTCATTATACTATTTGTACATTCACTGTTGAGGTTAGGTTAAATACACTTTTTGCATTTTTATTTACCTGTACAGTAGTAATTTACTCTTAACACACGCAAGCAAACACACTTAAACATATCTCTCTTCACTTGGAATCCTTCAACTTTTTGTCAGTAAGGCAACATGGCTTCAGAGAAGGTAGATCAACAGTAACAAACTTATTAGAATTTTATGATGAGGTAAGCCAAATCTTACAGGAAAGAGAAGGCTGGGCAGATTGCATATTCCTAGACTTCCAGAAAGCATTTGACACTGTTCCACATGGGAGACTTATTAGGAAGCTGCAAGCAATGGCTAGAATAGGTGGAAATGTTTTGGAATGGATAAAAACTTACTTAGAAGGAAGGGAACAGAGGGTTAGAGTAAGATACTCAGTGTCTGAATGGAGAAGACTTAGTAGTGGAGTTCCACAGGGTTCAGTTTTAGGGCCATTTTGTTCCTTGTATATGTAAATGACCTACCAGAGTCTGTAAATTCATTCATGAATATGTTTGCAGATGATGCAAAGATTGTGAAGAAAGTAGGAAACGAGAACAATGGTAGAGAACTTCAGGAAGATCTAAATAGTCTGCATGAGTGGTCAGAAAAGTGGCTAATGAAATTCAGTACTTCAAAATGCAAGGTAATGAGAATGGGTACAAGTGCAAGAAGGCCCAAGCTTGACTACTTGGTGGCTGGAGTACAACTTCAAGAGACAGAAAATGAGAGAGATCTAGGAGTAAACCATACTGGAAGATTTGTCTCCAGAAATACATATAAATGGCATAGTAAGAGCAGCATATGAATTCTTATCAAATGTAAGGGTAGCCTTCAGGCACATGGACAAGGAAATGTTCAGAAATATTTATGTAACCTATGTGAGGCCAAAACTCGAAAATGCAGCCTCCTTTTGGAATCCGCACTTGAAAAAGCACATAGCTAAGCTTGAAAATGTTCAAAGACATGCCACAAAACTGGTGCCAGAAATACACTATCTCAGTTATGATGAGAGGCTGAGGGAATTAGACTTACCATCACTCGAAGCTAGAAGATTGAGGGGGGATATGGTGACAGTCTTTAAATTCATTCATGGTTATGATAGAGAGGATAGGGATCGTTATTTTAATATGGCAGGTTCTAGAACTTGAGGTCATAGTTTGAAGCTTCATAAGAAATTTTCTTTGCAGGATGTAAGGAAATACTTTTTCAGTGTAAGAGTAGTTGATAATTGGAATTCGCTAAGCGAGGACGTAGTTAATGCTATCTCAATCCATAGTTTTAAGGACAGGTATGATAAGTATCACTAAGTAGAAAACAGAACCGATCAGGAGACGGGAAGATACAAGCTTTGGGCTCTTTCCCGTAACAACAATTATGTAATCAGACTTGTGAGAGATTTCATACTGCATCACGTAATGATCTGATAGAGATGTAGTAAACCTGCTCACTGTATGCTTTACAGTATAACAATGCTGAGCAATATTTACAAAGACCTCAATTTGCATCTTCCTGCCATATCTCTAGGTCCTCAGTACTTTGACTATTCTTTCAGCCTGTCGTTTTCATATTGTGCATCATTCCTTTATTTTTGCCTCGTCCTTAAGCTTCTACTTATTTTTCGTTTTAATGTTTTCTTGGTGCTCGGGTCTGATGAGGGCAATTTTCTTGCCTGTCCCAGTGTCACACTCAAAAAAACTGAGCACTCAACCAGTACAGCTCAAGTGAAGAACTTGACCAAAACAGGATTGATCCTGCCAAAGGGTGTTAGAAAGAGCATCCTGCAGCAGGGCATAAGGAAGGACATTCGGCCATAATCCAATAGCTGCAACCCATCCGTATCCACCCCCATTTGAATAGGAACTAATTTTAACATACAAAACGGCCAAAAAAAAAAAAAAATTAATTACAGCACAGTAATCTAAGAATGTTTTAAAGTATGAGGGAAGTATGGAATACAGAGGATGTATGCAAAGTATATGAGCACTTTCGTAATATTTTGCCCTACGTGAGCTGTTGTTTGTCATTTTGTGTCACTAGCAATATCCATTAGAAAGGTGGTGGACACAGACAGGTTAGGGCTAAGGAATTAAGGTTGGATGAATTTTCTGATGTCTCACAGTGGCTCGAATCCAGGTTTGTCACTTCCTGATTTGAAAACTCTAACCAATGCACTATCATGGCCCAATCTCTAAAATGGGTATATTTCCTATCCTAAACCTAACCTACTTACACTGATATATACCAAAACTGACTAGAAGGCATAATGAAAACTGTAGCATTTAGCAAAAGTAAATGGCACTCATATATTACAAAGCAATAGTTAACAGGATCTGGTGAAGAAGAGTAACCCAAAGTATCCCACGTAGAGTTATGTAACATCGTAAATTGTTAGGTTAGGTGACTTGCCTTGTATAAACAACCCTAGAGCACCCTGGAGTTATTCTTCTATACAAGATCTGGTCACGTTGGGATTAATGCAACCATTTGTTCTATAGTGGATTTGGCTATCTGGGTAAATGCTTACTTTCACACCCCTAAAAACTAAGTTTTTTTTAATTTAAGTATTAAAATAATATGAAGGAACTGTAATAAATCATTCTTAACTAGGGATGAACTAACCCAACCTGATCTAATTTCATAAATTCCGTATTTTTTTTTTCCAAATTGGGGGTATCAAAGTAAACACATACCAGGGCTAAAGATAAACGAACAGAATTTACATTTAAATAAGAAATACACATACACACAATCAATATGACTGTGCAGAGAGTTGTTTTTAACGAGTCATGAATCTGTAAAGTACGAACGGGAGTTCGAATCCAGCCTCTAGAGTGAACCAGATTAAACTAGGTAATACCTACCTCAATAATGCTACTCTCTACCAAAACGAAAATGTGAAAACAATTTACATTTCACAATAAACAGACACTATAGATAATACACTAAAAAAAAACTAGGTCAAGATTTTTACAGTAAAGCCTCTAAACAACACAATCCAACTTCAAAACAAAGCGTTGTTTATACCTTCCGGGGGCAGCCATTTTTAAATGTGGCGGTTCAAGCACCTGTTTCTCTTTAAACACGTGAAATTTACTACAAACAAATTAAAAAATAATTATATTAAATAATAACAAATTAAAAAGTACTCATAATGAACCAGGAGCCATCTTACCTACATGCATTGATGTATTTATTGCACTAGTTAAATAATTATTTTTGTAATTATTGTACGCTCCAGTTTCAAGGTCGCATATAAAACGATATATTTTAGCAGTTATTAATAGTTTTTATTATTAATAAAGAAGTGTGATAGTCTAATTAAACTAATTATCTAATGGCTATTTAGCATTAGAAATTACCCAATTTCCAATATCTCTATATATACTTTACATTAGTAATTTCAATTAATTGATAAACAGAAACTTATGCCAAGGTAAAATCGGAAAATCTTTTTTTTATTTTTTCGAATCTTTTTACAAAATATGAATGTTATTTCAACCACATAACTATAACATATTTGTAAATTGAAAATAATAAGTGCAAAATAAACAACTAAGACAGTGAAAACAACAAACTCAGGATCTACTTTTTTATGTTTTGCTACTCATGAGAGAGAGAGAGAGAGAGAGAGAGAGAGAGAGAGAGAGTTTCAATACTATTTTACTCATGAGAGAGAGAAAGATATAGCAGATAGACAGATAGACTGAAATTGATTATATATATATATATATATATATATATATATATATATATATATATATATATATATATATATATATATATATATATATATATATATATATATATATAAGTACAAACTCGCTAGCATACAACACTAAATAGTAAGGAAACCCATCAGTGAAACAAAACTTCTAAAACAAAGCTATATTTCGGATCCTAACTGGATCCATTCTCAAGTTGTGCTTGAGAAGGGATCCAGTTAGGATCCGAAATATAGCATTGTTTTAGAAGTTTTGGTTCACTGATGGGCTTCCTTACTATATATATATATATATATATATATATATATATATATATATATATATATAACACTGAACTGTTAACATATATATATATATATATATATATATATATATATATATATATATATATATATATATATATATATATATATATATATATATATATATATATATATATATATATATATATATATATATATATATATATATATATATAGATAGATAGATAGATAGATAGATAGATAGATAGATAGATATTGTGTGTGCATATATATATATATATATATATATATATATATATATATATATATATATATATATATATATATATATATATATATATATATATATATATATAAGAGAGAGAGAGAGAGAGAGAGAGAGAGAGAGAGAGAGAGAGAGAGAGAGAGAGAGAGAGAGAGAGAGAGAGTCTTTTTAATATTTTGCTACGCATGAAAGAGAGAGAGAGAGAGAGAGTGTTGCGGTTGTGTTGAGTATTATTCCGCCAGGGAGTCGCTCTCAACTGCTGGCCTCTGCTCACTCTTGAGTTGAGCAGGAGGAACTGGTTCCTCAGTTTTCCTAGAAGAGTGACAAGGGTGAGGAGGAGGTGTTCGTGGGCCACCTCGCCCTCGTGGTTCTCAAACATAAAAAAAGAAAATAAGAGAATTCCATTTTTGTGCAAGAGGAAAATTATTTTAAGAAGACGGAAACTATATCGCAAGAGCGAGACGGAGAGAGGACTCGAACCCTCCACCAAGCAGCTCTTCGCTGCTTTCCGTTCAACTTTTTATTTTTTTAATTTTGTTAAGGGAGGCCCTTGACGCCGGTACACACCGGGGTGAAATAAATATCCAATGAAGCTTGGGCTTCGGAAATATCATCATTTATACATTAAATGAAGCCTTAAAATCGGGAATTTCAGCTTCAGAACGACCATGACGACCCAACAACATCAAGAGTTTCAGTTCATCTTTCCTCCAGAGGCTCCTGTCTTCAAGCCCACCTGGGAGGAATTTCAGGACGCCCTCGGATACATTAACAAGATCAGACCCATCGCTGAACAGTCGGGCATTTGTAAAATTGTCCCACCGCCGGTAAATTTTATTTAATTTTATTTAATTTTCATCAAAATACTTAACGATCGAAGCTCATCATTTCCTCTCGTCAGGAGAAACGTGTCAGTTTCATCTGTATTTCAATGTTTTTTGTTTTGTTTTTTTGGTCATTATTCATGATTCATAAACCCATTTTTCGTTGTCTGAAGTCATATTTTAGTTAATTTGAATGTTATTCACACATTTACACATCTTATTTCGTGTAAATTATGCAATTTTATTAATATGTCTTTGAGTTGCTGTAAGCGTGTAATAAAAGTGATTGAAGGAGAGAGAAAACTTTGTCATTTAAAGCTGTTATTTGGGCAGTCGAGAACTTATATTTGTAAATTAAATCTTATTATAGTAAAAAATTAATATTTAAAGAATTTGATTAGACGTTCTTCGTATTAAGAACAAGTTCTTAGATGTAAATCACCGTAAATTCGAAAGCATATTCACTCATATCGAGTCGCCGTTTACGTGCTGGGGAAAGGGAGCGACATGGCGACTTGTATCCACCTTTTCCCAAAATTACAAACCCAAATTTATCATTAATTTAATGTTTTCGTTGTTAAAAATGGTAGATAAATGAAGCTTCCCTTAGTATACATTGACCGAAATCAAAATCAGTATCTCCTCATGGCCAATGAATGAGAAATCGTGAATAATAATGAATAATGTTGGGAATGTAAGCTCGACATGCAACATCCTTTTTATGACATTTTGTAGCCTTTTATGTAAAAGACAACCATTTTCCTCTAGGACGAAGCACATAATGGAGTACTGTAATAACCAGTGTATCACTTGAATGACACCTTAATCGGTAATATTTTAATGTATTAACAAAACAGTTAATCAAAGTTAATGATGTTTTGGGTGGAGAATTGACAGAAAAAGATATATTCAGTCTCTGATCTAGGTGGTGTAGCTTGCAGTCATTATTACTGTAAGCCTCAAAAGCAGTTCAAACAAATTTATATTTCCTTTATCGTATAGTTGTGTAAAACGCTAATATATAAAACCCTAAAAATCCTAAAATGGTATTTGTTGATATATATATATATATATATATATATATATATATATATATATATATATATATAATTATTATTATTATTATTATTTTTTTTTTTTTTTGAACGCGACTTCAATTCTGTGATATAGAGACCTTGTAGACAGGGAATTATAATTATACACATTCATACACATAAACAATGGCCACAATCCCTCCTGTAATTATATGTATCTAGCCAATATTTAATTATAATTCTCTTGACTACTGGCTCTCCACATTGAAGAATTTGAACAGTGGGATAAACTGGGGAAGACGCACCTCAGCACTGTCAACCGGAGAAAACACTCCTCACTGTTGGATAACTGGTGATAATGCATCTCATATTTAAGCAACTGGAGATAAAGCACCTTAAATTAGGGTAGGTTAAGTTATCTCCAGTTGGCTAATCTTGAGAAGTGCCCTCTCGAGTTGACAGCACTGAGGTGCATCTTTTCCAGTTTATCCGAACAGTGTTCATTGGTAGTACATTAGAATTTTAATATACTGAATATTGGGTTTATAGGCTAGCTATATTAGTATAATAAAAATAATACCTCTTCTTCCTGGTAGTAAATATGCTAAGAAATTAGTTATTAACTTTTCCATTGTTGTCATGGTCATGTTAGAGCACAAAGTTCAGCGTTTGCAATATAATCTGTAGTAATTTTACTAAAATTTTTGTTATGATATCTAAGAAGATATTAAGTAGATGAAATCCCAGTAGTTACTAATGTTTAAAAAGGGATTTAACTTATATATATTTTGTAACCTTAATGTCTGGTGTCTTGGATACTTG
Source organism: Halocaridina rubra (assembly GCA_037179515.1). Classification (NCBI taxonomy): domain Eukaryota; kingdom Metazoa; phylum Arthropoda; class Malacostraca; order Decapoda; family Atyidae; genus Halocaridina; species Halocaridina rubra. The sequence continues at coordinate 63,235 of JAXCGZ010005833.1, forward strand.
CTAGTACAGTATTCAGTCAGCGGTGCTTGTGCTCCATTTTATGAGACATAAATAGTTTCCATTCGAATGGGGGTGGTGGACGCAGGTATGTTGAAGTCAGGGGAGTAATGCCTTGTAGTTGGATCGAACCCACGTTAGTCGTTTCTCTCTACCAATGAGCTATTACAGCCCCTTATTCAAACAATAGTTTTTAATACCATTAACAATTTGCAAAATTTATCTTGCTGTGGTTAGGTTCAGATTTTACCTGTTTCTCTTGCTTATAAGGTAAGATTTAATAGAAGTTCGGTTACGAGCATTCACAGATAGGAGCATAAACCTACCCATGTATTAATTTATGTATTGCTGCACTGTACTGTATTATTACTGTATACTTTGTTTTCTAAATTAGTTAAGTGTCTTTTGCCTAAGTACTGTACAGTACTGCATATGTATGTACTGTGCAGTAATCTTTTTACCTAAACACTACTTACGAATAATTCTGCTTACGAGCAGACTTCTGGAACCTAACTCTTTCATAAGTTGGGGAGTGTCTGTATCTCTTTTTACTGTGTTTATTTTGAGAAATAATACTCTTTGTAATAACCATTCAATATAATGTGTTGCTCTGATTTAATGGTGCTATGATGATTTGCACCTTAAATTACAGTAAAGTACAGTATTTGCAAAATAAACTTAGAATCAATTTTAACACACAAATTATCAATTTGGTGATTAATAATTAAATTTGGGTTTCCTTCTAAATAAGGTATAATATTCATAATGGTCTTAAACTTCATGATTGACCAAAACAGGAAACTGAAGTTGACTTATGTAAGGGGGTCCCCACTTTATGTCAGTGTTCCATTCCTGACAGCTTGCTTAAGTTGGATTTTGACTTAAATCGGAACACACCTATTATTCGAACCTAGGTCCCCCACCAATGCTTATAATAAATACTAAAACAGCAAAATTCTTAATCTAATTCATAAGAATAGTTAAAGTACACTATACAGTATTGCTTAGCTTTACTATGGGGACCCCCTGTATAGCCAAAGTAATGTTTGCCATTTTATTTGTCCCTATTAATCCCTATTTAAATTGGGGAGGATAGATACAGGTTGGATCTGTGGAATTAAAGCTGGATGGCTTTCCTGAATCCCCACAGTGGGCTGGAAAACTGGTATGTCACATTTTACGAGTCAGAATGCTCTAAGCACTGCACTACAGCGGTCACAGTCTAGGTAAACTAATAAGGGAGTGTAATACAGAAGCTCCCCTACTAATGAACATTCACATATATGAACAAACCTACCCATTATCTACCCGTGTATTAATGTATGCAATATAGTACTGTATCATTACATTATTACTGCATTAAAGTTCATAAATACTGTATACTTTATGATTTATGTAGAGGTAAAGTGTCTTTAGCCTTAGATCTCTTCAGTACTGCATATGTATGTACTCTACATTACTTTTTTTACCTAAACACAACGTCTGAAAAATTCTACTCACGAATGGACTTTTGGAACCTAAGTTGGGATGTGCCTGTACTATGTGTACGTAGTAAAATATTTGTATGGATATACATATCCATTCATGAACTTTCTACTCAGAGTGAAGTGCTGTGCTAAAATTCGTAGTAAATGTACTGATACACATACTGATTCTATCTAGCAATAAATTTGTAGAGTTTTTTAAAAAGTGACATTTTTGTGCATATGCAACTTTTACTCCAACTGACCAAGGTTAAATATGTTTCATATTTGGTTTTGGAAAAGTTTTAGATAATGATATGTATATTTTGTATACAGTACTGTATATTACCCACTTACATATTTAACCAGAACTGCATTAGTGCAGTGGTTAGAGTACTTGATTCGTGAAGTGACAAACCCGTGGTCAAGCCCATGGTAGGGCAATAGGAAGGGCATCCAGCCTAAATGTACCTGCTCCAACCTGTCTATGTCCAACCTTATTTAAATAGGGATTAATAGATACATAAACTGGAAAACAAACATATTCATTTTACCACTCATTGGTGAGGAAGAATGTGCAGTTGTATTTTTTTTTTCTTCTAATAAATGTACTAGCTAATTACTTCTATAAAGATATCAACTTAAAATTCAGATGAATGGACACCATCTAGTTAATAACAATACAGCAGATAATTTCCAATACTATATCGCATTATATCTGTAACCATCCGAGTTTGTAACTCTTATTGTATATACTGTTAATCATCTTATTTATTATGGGGGCCACAGTAGCTAAGTGGTAGAGTATGCGGATTGGGAAGCAACTATCACAGGCTCGTGCTCAGGCATTAGCCTTAATCCTCAAGTTCCATCATGTCCCTGTCCACCCCCATTTAAATAGGGATTAATTGTGCACACAGAATAGTGCTTAAAATCATGCTGAACAAGCTACTTTGTTAATTCATATGACTCACTGGTAGACAGCTATTCTGAGAATTCCTATTATAATTCTAGCATATTAAACAGTAATAATTCATCATGTCTTTAAGCAACTAATTGCAGTTACTGTCAGTTGCCTATTCCTATGATTTTTTTTCTCTAACTGTTATGCTAAATCAGTAACTTAGAACTTCCTTATAAGCCCCGGAATAAAACTGTTAAAAAGTAAAATCATGATAAATGATTATATCAGGCTCTTTAGGGGCTTTTCAGTCTGTGTATAAAACTGCAAATGAATATTTGTCATTTTGTGTCACTTTTAATCTCCATTTGAATGGAGGTGAACACAGGCAGGCTGGAGCCAAAGAATAAGCAGGATGCACTACCTCAGTCTCCCTGTAATTGGCAATAAATTGGAAGGAATAATTCTAATGCTGTATTTCTCTGTCAGCATGCATTGTTACATGACCTAGTCTATGGCAGTACTGTAGTATTGATCACATCTCTCTTGTCTGGAAAGGTCATTTCCCAAACCTTACCAGGTCGAAATTAAAGCCAGCAATATGTCAACTGTCAGAAATTGAAGCAGTGGAATTAGTTTTATGTTTACTTTGACACTACAATATAAGCTAGCTATATAAGTTTTATGTTCACACATGCCAAGCATATGTAGCTGGGAACATATAGATAATTCACATTTTATATCACTGTTAGTCCATGTTATGGGGGTGGACACTGACAGTTTGGAGTTGGGTAATTAAGGATGGATGCCTTTCTTACTGCCATGCAGCATATGTGATCGCAGGTCTGTTGCCTCCCAAGTCAAGTAATCTACCATTATATATCTGCAGTCCCTGGCTGGGAATCTACAGATGTTGAATATTTTTAACTCCTTTATATCTTGTTTTAAAGTACTCTACTGCATATAAACTAACGTTTTATTGAGGTCATATTCTTTGCTCTTTTGGATATATGAAGCCTAAGACAGAAGCAGGTTTAAATTTTGTAATGGATGTTGCTATCCTCAAAACCTGTTTGGATAGAAAATGAAATGTGTAAAAGGATATATATATATATATATATATATATATATATATATATATATATATATATATATATATATATATATATATATATATATATATATATATATATATACAGGGGGTCCTCGATATATGTCAGAGTTACGTTCCTGAAATGTTATGTAATCCGAATTCCTGTGTAAGTCGGAACACACCTAAATGAGCACCTATGCTAATGCAGTAGTAAAGTTACTCCCTCCTCCATGCACTTTACTATCTATAATTTCACTTCCATGGTGATGGCTTTTCTATTCTTTGTATTACTGCTATCAGAAGAATCTTCTTTTTGCTTGGTAGATATAATACAGGCCAATATTATCAAAATATATGCAAAATTATTAATGGGATATGTGTTGCAACTATGAAACATTATAACTTGAGGGCAGTGTAAACCGAGGACTCCCTCTATATATATATATATATATATATATATATATATATATATATATATATATATATATATATATATATATATATATATATATATATATATATATATATATATATATATATATTATATCTCCCCTGAGGGAGGGTGTTAGAATACTTCCTCCGTGTTTCCCTGCATGTCATAAGAGTCGACTAAATGGGGCGTAGCAAGTGAACTGGGAATCTCCTCCTCTGTATTTACTCTTCCCAAAGAGTCAGAGCATTTTGCTTCAAGTCAGCCACTCCCTTTATAAGGGGTATATGGCTCATATATATATATATATATATATATATATATATATATATATATATATATATATATATATATATATATATATATATATATATATATATTCTTTGGATTGATTTTTATTTTGATGTGCAAAATAATAATTCCTGAATCTGTAATGTTAGTAAATCCCTCCAGTCAATCAGAAAAATTCATCTGCTTTAATTTATTTAATCATTACACCTTTTGTTTAGATATTTAGTCACATGTCACTTTCTGTAGCAGTTTTTCCTCTTGTAGTTACCAGTTCAGAAACTGACTGCTATTAATAAAAGGTAGAATTAACAAATTCCTTTATATGTCGTCAATGTTTGTTTACCATTTCATGTCACTGTTTGTCCCCAATCGAATGGCGGTGAATAAAGACAAGTTGGAGTTGGGAAATTAAGGCTAGATGCCCTTCCTAATGCCCCGCATTGGACTGGAACGGTGAATTAAAAACATAATACTACACAAATGAATGTGCTGTTATAGATGCTCTACTGCAGACAATGCTGCTTTAGATTCTTCCTCTCACCAACTATACATGATAAACTCACACACACACCCCAATCTGTGACTAAAGGAGACTTCCAGATAAATAATTGTGTACATGATGTCATGAAAGATGATGATGTATCTCTTCAAGGTGCATGTATTTACCTAGTTGTGCTCGTTGGAAAGAGCCTAGTCATCATAACTCCCATCTCTTTAGTCTGTTTTTTATTTTGCTCACTATCACTTATACAGACTTATGTTATCCAATTATTGAAGTTTATTTTTTTAATATTTGAGTTGCTTATCTGAAATTATTACCATTATAACAAGTTGTTACTTTTGTAGATATACATTTGGAAAACAATGAGCTAAGATATTTAATCAGTTCCTATAAATATTACAAAGCAAATTTAAACTTAAAACATTTTAAATGTCTTGCATTTGATCTGTTGGTGTAAGGTGTAGTTTACTATATGTTTCTGTAGTTGTAAGTAAATGTATATAAGTAGATTCTGCTTACAGTATTGTGAAATATTATGCAGGTAGACACATTATCATAGATGGAAAGTGCAGTGGACTGATGGTTAGAATTCTCGTCTTGGGAAGTGGCAGACCCACATTTGAACCCACCCATGGGTTGCTAGGAAGGGCACTTAGTCTTAATTCCCCATCTCCAATGTATGTTCACTAAAAGTGACACACAAAATTAGATATCTCACATTAGCATTGACATATATTTCATCCTCCAGGATTGGCAGCCGCCGTTCGCCGTCGACGTTGACAATTTTAAATTCACACCCCGTATACAGCGCCTGAATGAGCTTGAAGCTCACACGCGTATCAAGTTGAACTTCTTAGATCAGATTGCCAAGTTTTGGGAACTTCAGGGCTCATCGCTAAAGATTCCAGTGGTGGAAAGGAAAGCTTTGGACCTTTATTCGCTTCACAGATATGTTTGGCTTGAAGGTAATGAGAGAGAAAATTTGTACCTTTCAAAGAAAAGTAACCCCAGGGTGCTCAAAAGCTATTCATATTTACTAGACAAGTTACCTAACCTAAGCTATCCTATCCTATCCTAACCCATACTACCCTAACTTAATTCAACCTCACCTAACTTACTAATATACGGGATTATTTCATTTTACATGGGGCTCTTTGGGTTACTCACATATAAAAGATCCGAAAAGTTTATCTACTTGTGGTATGCAAGTACATCTCTTTTGCTTTCTATTACCTTATGTATATATGTCAACTATGCACTGTGAAGAGCTTATAAGAGTGTGTGTGATTTTTATGAGATTACTATAAGTTTTATATGGTGTTGTGAGTTTTTAAACCTTTTTCATCATTGATATATATTTTTATAAAATCCATTACTCTAATATTTAGCTTTGATTCTATGGTAATGTAGTTGTGATTACTTTTTTCGTGGTAATTTTGAGGAAAACTAATTAGGAATTGATGCTAAGAGCACACAAACACTCTCTCTCTCTCTCTCTCTCTCTCTCTCTCTCTCTCTCTCTCTCTCTCTCTCTCTCTCTCTCTCTCTCTCTCTCTCTCTCTCTCCTCTCTCTCCCTCTCTCCCTCTCTCTCCTCTCTCCTCTCTCTCTCTCTCTCTCTCTCTCTCTCTCTCTCTCTCTCTCTCTCTCTCTCTCTCTCTCTCTCTCTCTCTCTCTCTCTCTCTCGGGTGTGTGTGTGATAATGATATTCCGTAAGCTGCCTGGCCAAACAGCCCCAAGTCTCTGAGGAAGACCACTGCAGATCCTGGGCTTTCCCACAGAGCTTTCAGAGGTGTATGTTGTGTTGGTGGCATATGTGGTTGTTTACGATGTAGTCTTCCATAATGCGTTTCATGGTTTGGTCTCAATGTGATGTTATTTTGTACATTTTTACAGGCGGGCACGAACAAGTCTCCAGAGATCGCAAATGGAACAAGATTGCATCTCGAATTGGGCTCCCGAGTAACAAAAATTTGGGAACTCTATTGAAGTCACATTATGAAAGAATTCTCCTTCCCTTTGATATATTCAATAAAGGGAAATCCTTACCTCAAGTAGTAAGTCTTTTTTCAGTGCCTTTTAGCAAATGTAGAGTAGCATGAGAGTTTAGCAAATATTGAGTAGCATGAAGGTTATCTCCAGAATATGTCAAAATATATTACCTTAGTAGGATATTATAGTCTGCCAGGTTTTGTATTATGCACCAAATTTTATTTATTTTTGTGTATATTACAGTACATAAATTTTAGTTTATTTAAATCATAGTGGAATAATACCGGAAAGGCAATAATGTACCAAATTGTACTAATTTGCCAATTTTCATTTTTTTTTTTTTCTCGCCAAGATCCCCTGCTGGTGCCATCTAGTTTATAGTATTTGAATTTTTCCAGCTGGGATTGTTGCATGGCTAATGGTAACAATAATATATAATATATTGTACATTTATCCACTTCTATACAGAAATGTGAAGTAAAAGAGGAAATATGTGAGGAAAGCGACAAAGACTACAAACCACACAAGATCCCTAGCCGCATGGCCGGCAAAATTCCCGAGAGCGAGAAGAACGGCAGGCGCTCTAGACGTCACCCCGACATAGGGGATACGAAAACCGACACCCAGGTTGGTTTTGGCTCAGATGATGAGGTTAGTTTTCCAACAGGGATTGTCTTGTGCATGGAGAGAGCCCCGTCTTAGATGTGTAGACGCACCTTCTGCTTTATTTGTTTAACCCTTTTAAATGTTGCATTTTGGAATGTAAAGGGTAACAGTAAGTACACCTGTCATAAAGTTGAACTTTGTAGGAGTAGACACTGACATGTTCAATGGGATTTTATAAAGAGCAGCAGCCCAAGGGTTATTGTTTACCTAACCCAACCCACCCTACCTTACCTTTACCTAACTTAACTATCTTGGCAAAGTAGTTCTGGGGATTTTTCATTTTTACAAGTTAGCTTACAGGGTTATTTAACTTTACATGGCATTCTGAGGATTACTTATCTTTACAAGATCTGCTTAATAGGTAGAATGCTGAGTTTTCCGAGTTGGTGATGCTTACTTTTCTGGGAAAGCTGTTATTTCTATTTGATTTTATTATTGTATACTCTCGTAATATCATTGCTATCAAAAACTAGTTATAATTTCCATTATAATAATTTCAGTTTTACTAATTTCAAATATGAGGTGGTAAATAATTCGTAGAGATTTTAGCAATTTTAAATTGGGAAAAACGTAATAAATGTTTTCGTATGCAAATACCAATAATTGCTTTCATATGCAAGTGTTTTTAATCTTGCCTCATTAAAGAAAGTGTGAATTCATTCTCAGAAATTAAAGCATACTTGACCTCGGAAGCAGAGCTTCACTAAGTCTCATTTACTTGCAAATACTCCTAGGATATTGTAGTCCTGTTTTTTTATGTGTACTTATGGTATTCTGATATAATTTTTTTTAAATACCTGTGGTAATTGTGCTTAACCCAGCCTAACTTTGAGCATATTTTCTTCTTCCATTAGCATTCTTTGACACTGCTATCACTATTTTCATCTTCAAAATTTTTTCGATTCATATTGTCTTTGAGCTTATGTTCAGTTTAAAATTCTTATCTTTAAAATTCCTAGTTCGTATTTGCTAATTACAAATATAGTAGGTAGTGATATCCTTTTTTTGCTAATTGAAAATCAAAATAAAATAGCTAGTTTATAAGTTTTCCTGTATGCCTACATATACAGTATACTGTATATTCTGGCGTATATGTTACACATCTCTTATTATCCCTTCACATCTTACAAGTCACAACATTTCCCATCTACATCATCTTGGTGCCTGGGTCCGAATAGGGCAGTTTTCTTTGCCCATCCCAATGTCACAAATAAAAACAAAAATATATGGAGAGAAGACTCCACAGTTGCGAGTTTTTGATAGTTCAGTATTTAACTAACCCCAAACTATTTTCATTGGTTTTTGCTAATTCCAAGGGTATGTGCTTGAAACAATCCTTCTTCTCGTTAGTATAGATTAACTTAGTTGTGTTGTTTTTAATTACTATCGACTCTTACATCTGCATAGTATGCCTTTATGTACTGTTTAGTAGAGAATGTTTGTTTTTTTGTTGGTTGCACATTTGTTTATTGTAATATGCATGAATTGTCTTTACGAAATCAAAATTAGTCAGTATTTCAGCATGATGAACTGGTTAGCTATTAGTAGTTTGTTATTCACAGTAGAACCCCCATATGATTCAGTTCAGAAGGATTTTTTAAGAAGAACATTGTGTGTGTGAGAAGAACATATACTGATAAACAATGTGTAATTTATGTAAAGATAATGTATTGATTTTTTGTAAAAAAAAAAAATGCTTCCTTCAGACAAAGGGTAATGGAAATTTAAATGGATGTGATAGGTCTTCAAACCTAGGATTTTACTTCTCCGCAGTAAATTCGCTAATTACAGTTAGTTCAATAAATTTATGTACAATTAGAATAAAAGTGTTAAGAGAATTATGAATGGAAACTATATTTACTGTATTTTACTCTGTTTTACTGTTATTATATTCCAAGGTACTGTATTCATGGTCATATACTGGTGCGGTATTGAACATACTACAAAATACTCCATCCATGCAATATTTCGATATTGTGGTATGTAGCATATGTAATCTATAATTCGTGTACTAAAGGTGTAAAAAAAAAAAAAGGTCCATAATAAATTTATAAAAATGCTCTATACATGAGAGACAGAATGAGTTGGAACATAGGTAGGTTTGAATGTATATATGCAGGTATACATATTTGTATGCATGTATGTATGCATGTATACATAAGACAGTGTATAAGTTCAACATATGTAGTCTTGAACGACCAGAATTTCAACAGTATCGTGATGAGAGTAATACCTGGTTACATCATAGTAATGAAAGTAGATAATGTATGTCATAATTGTAGTACCTACCAGTAAGTACCAAAACAAATCATCTCTTCCATACAAAAAAGAAATGGACTGATGGATGATGCCCCTCTTTTATAGGAGGATGGAAAAGGCAGCAAGGAGCTCAAGAGATTACAATTCTATGGTGCCGGACCCAAAATGGCCGGGTTCGAGAAGGCCTCTCCCGAAGACAAAGGAAAGACTCGTGGAAAGAAAGTAGATTATTCAGACTTGGACCCGGTAAGCTGATGAGTACCACTTCAAAATTATTGTGTATTCATTTAAATATAGGTATTTAATTTCTCGCCCCTGCTACCACAGTCAACTGTGACAAGCGGGTGTAGGGGAATTGCCATGTGATGAAGTGGTGGGGTAAACCAACTACAGTTGTCAATCCCCATGGCAGAAGGTACTTTCCCACCTACCCTGTGAGTGACCCAAGCAGGATGGTGGGGGAATTGTGACAACCTTTTATCCCCAAGGAGCTAAGAAGAGTTACTGAGGTGTGTTCTGACTTGTGAATGTGTGTTCTCTGGTTGGGTCACTGCCTTTACAAAGGGGAGTGGCCCATTAGTCACTGCCGTTACAAAGGGGAGTGGGCCATTGTATATGTATAAATTATTATTTTTTGTGGGCTAAAGGGAGTGTAGTTATTGTACATGCATGTATGTACATTGGCTGCATTTCCCCTTTTAAAAGAGGTGGCAGAGTCAAAGAACACAGTACCAGAAGCTAGTATTCCTTGATCACTCATGTTAGTTTCTTGTAGATGGTGGTCTTCCACAGTTCCCCCCCCTCTGCCCTGCCTGGGTCACCTAAAGGGTTAGTTGAAATAAGAGAGTTTACTGAAATCTTGACCTTTTTGGTTGTGGCATATTTGATTGTTACTGCTGGATGTAGTTATTTAATATTATTATTCTTTTCAATATGTATTGAAAAGTCAGTCCTAAGAGGAGTACTGTATTTGTTATATTTTTCTAATGCGTGGATGATGAACATTATTATGTTCAATTTAGTTGTTGCTGTGTTACTTGTGAATGTGAAAATATAATGGGTCAGGAATGGAGATGAATTTTGTTCCTTTTAGACTGATAATAGTTTTGCATATCCTTTATCTCTATTTTTTTTTTTTTTATATAGTCAAATTTACACTGTTTCTTATTCCTGGCCCATACCAGTGATAATGTATGGTCTTCCTGTGATAGTACATAGGGTGTTTTCCTATTTTTGACCCATACTGGTCCTTATATATGGGAGTCCTGTGATACCACAGAGAGAATTTTCTTATTCCTGATCCATAATGGTAAAAATATATGGGAGTCTCATGATAGCACATGGGTGCAATGCCATCCATGTATACCAGAATTTTTGCTGCAATAATTAAGTAGATCATATTCAATACCTAACCATTACATATGTATAAACCAGAATACAGTACTTAGAATAAAGAAAAGAGTATATTAAAATGTAAGATACGTGTCGATATGGGTAACTAGTGCCACAGGAAACAAAAGCAATAGTGTGTTGAGAGGCTGAAGGATATGGAACTACCACAACTTGAAGCATGAAGGATAAAGTGTGCTTATAGGCTGAAGGAATTTGTTACATTATAACTTGCATATTACTTGCAGATGAGTCACTTTGTGATAAAATACAGCTTAGCAGTTTGTTTTACTTATATGGAGCTCAATTTTAGTTCTTCCATTAAAGTTATGGCTATCCTTCTGGCCCAGTAAAATATGGTATCACATTTGGAGAAAAATGTCATATTTGTATATTATTTACAATTTTCTTTTCTATTCTTTCTCAGCTTGCCAAGTACATCTGTTTGAATTGTGGACGTGGTGACGCTGAAGACCAGATGTTGCTATGTGATGGATGTGACGACTCTTATCATATTTTCTGCTTAGTGCCCCCTCTTCTGGACATTCCAAAAGGTAGTCAGCTGTTCCATAATGTATTAATGTACATATTTTTTTTGTATTGCTGCTCTGTTGAAGGACATGCATTGTTGTTGTGCTTGTTCCCTAAGCTGCCTTGCCAGTACACCTGTCTTGGTCCTACCAGGTTGGGATGGAGGTATTTCTCGTCCTCTGTAAGTTGGAGATCATGGGCTCCAGTAATTGGATCCATTTATGCTACATAATGGGAAGATAATGAATTCCTGAAAAGGGTTTGTAACATGAAAATTCAGTAGTCAAAAATGTAACTACTATTGGATTCTAGGACCATGGTAGCTGAGTGGTAAAATATATTTTTAAGGGCCTTTACCAATAACACAGAAGCCCAAACATCGTATTGGACCTGATACTGCATTAGCTATTCGTTATTCAGTTTTATCTGTGCTTATTGTTTTATTTCATAATTTTTTCCTAATTTCTTATTAAGTTTAATAATAAATGAACTTCCTAAAAAGAACAGTATACAAAATATATATTCCTAGCTGTTTGGTATGATTGTAAAGGCTCTTTCAAATTAATTTCTCGTTATATGCATGCTAAAATGATCCATTAACAGAGAAAATTGAAGGGTATTTAAGGTGATGTATCATTTTGTGCTGCAATTAGTCCCCATGAATGGGGGTGAACACAGACGTGTTGGAGCTGGAGGATCACCTAGTTACTTTTCCTATCATTTTAACATGCTGAAGTGGATTTGTACTTGTGTTAGTCAGTTTTTGTGAATTAAGATCATATTGCAAATCAAGATGTAAGGGGAAGTGAGACGGTCGGCTGCAGCATCCTAAAGTATCTCATGTCCAAATTCATGAGTTAAAACTTCTGATTTTAGGTGACTGGCGATGTCCAAAATGTGTCGCTGTAGAAGTGAGCAAACCTGTTGAAGCCTTTGGTTTTGAGCAGGCACAAAAGGAGTATACTCTTCAGTCGTTTGGTGAAATGGCTGACAAGTTCAAGCAAGATTACTTTAATATGCCCGTTCATGTGAGTATATGCATCTTTTTATTTTTTAATTGGAAAAGAATCAAATTCTCTCTCTCAGAAACTTTTTTTTACTAATTTTGATTTTATTCTGAATGCAGTATTTTTCAAATCATGTGTTTATATTTAACTTTAAAAGGGTTAAACTCATTTGTTGCAATTAGTCCCTTTTCATATGAGGGTGGACACATGTGGAGCTGAGAGATCAAAGCTACATACCACTCCTAACGCCCTGTGGTAGGCTCAATCCCACGTTGAGTTGCTTCCTGACTTGCACACTCTACCACTGAGCTACCTTAGCCACAATTATTCAAAATTAATGAATTGATTAATAATAGTTTTCTCCCTTGATCATTCAGCTAATCCCAACCGACATGGCTGAGAGGGAGTTCTGGCGTATTGTGTCATCCATTGATGAAGATGTCACTGTGGAGTATGGAGCAGATCTGCATACCATGGACCATGGCTCTGGGTTTCCTACAAAAAATTCTAAAAACCTTTTGCCTGCCGATCAGGTATAGTGCCAAACTTTTTTTGTCTTATATGAAGTTTGTTCTCGACCTTTTCATTTTTATTATTATCACTATTGTACTGACTGCAAGAGATGGGGAAGGTAATGAGAAAGTGAGAGATCAGTTTATCTCTTATAAGTTTGTTATCGACATTTTCATTATTGTTAATGCTTTTATATTGACTGCAAGAGGTGGAAGAAAGTAGTGAGAATGTGGGAGTTTAGTTTGTGTTTTTTAAAGTTTTTTCTTCCTCATTGTTAATGGTGCTTTTATATTGACAGCAAGAGGTGGAAGAACGTAGTGAGAATGCAAGAGATTATTTTGTCTTTTATAAAGTTTGTTCTTGACCTCATTGTTAATAGTGCTTGTGTATTGACTGTGAGAGTTGGAATAGGCATGTTAGAAAATTATATTTTCTTTTATGCAGTTTGTTCTCACCCTTCTCATTATTATTACTGTTTTTTTATTGACTTCTTAACGTGAGAATATATGACGAGTAATTTATATTACTGTGGCCATATTATATATATATATATTATATATATATATATATATATATATATATATATATATATATATATATATATATATATATATATATACAGTGATCCCCCGCTGGAACGCGTTTCTTGGTTCGCGTTTTCACTGTACCACGGTTTTTTTTGTGGGCAAATTATTATTTCATTTTTTGGGTATATGCAAAAATATTAAAATATTAAAAAAATAAAAATCTCAGTATTTTCATTTTTTTATTGAAAAAAAACATATTTCATTATCTAATTGATAAAAAAAATTATTTCCCTGCCTACGAATAATAAAACAGTAAAAAATAGTAAAAAACATAAATTTATATATAGGTACGTGCAGTCTAACTCACAGTATTGCATCATGCGAAATAGTGTCCGATAGCGTATGATGTATTTGGGTCACAGCTACGTGAGCTAGCATATATATTTATATTTCCAGTAGTTTCATGATTTTATTGATAAAAAAAGCGTATTTCTTAGCCTAAGAATACTAAAACCGTAAAAAATAGTAAAAAAACATAAATACTAACTGTATTGCAACATGTAAAATACGATACCGCTATCAGCGGTACAGTGGTAACGCGCTGGCTTCGCATTCACGAGGTCGAAAGATCGGTCCCCGTCCAAGACCGAGAGTTTAAGCTGTTTACTGGCAGGAACTGCTGTGGTTGGACATCACAGTGGGGGGTTGGGGCTTGCCCTGGCTGACGAATACCCATTGTAATGAAATGGAAATAAAGTTTAAAATTTAAAAAAATCCATTGTCTCGCCTCACACGTGTGCGCCGTTCACGTTGTGCTTATTAATACATTTTGCTTGTGATTTCTTTACTCGCATATTTTAACCTTTGCAATGCCTCCCAAGCATCCTTCATCTTCTAAGGCTTCTTGTAGTGAGCCTAAGCGGCAAAGGAAAATGTTAACCATAACAGATAAGGTAAGTTTACCTATCACGTACATATAAATTTACGTTGCATGCTGTTATTTATAAAGTAAAGGGTGTTTTTTTAACAGTGCAGGGAGGGTTTATACAGTAAACGTAAAAATAATTGTAAAATACCGATGTACATGAGTATGTCATATAAATTTACGCTTGCATGCTGTTATTTATGAAGTAAAGGGTGGTTTGTTAACAGTACAGGGAGGGTTTGTACAGTTTATACGGTGTAAACGTAAAAATAAATTAAAATATCTATGTACATATAGGATGATCCTATTCCGTGATTTTCCTGTTTCGCGCCTGGTCCCGGAACTGAACCCTCGCGATAATGGGGGGATCTCTGTATATATATATATATATATATATATATATATATATATATATATATATATATATATATATATATATATATATATATATATATATATATATACAGTGGGTCCTTGTTTAACGTCGGGGTTCCATTCCTGACTGCTGACTTAAGTCTGTTTTTGACGTAAGTTGGTACATACCTAAATTCAATCCTAGGTGTCCCAACCTATCTTAAATATAAATCATTTAAAACATTGGAAAAAGATATATGTTCTTAATCTATGATAAAAAAAAATACTAAAACTAATCTTAATAGTATTTCTTACATTTTAAATGTATCCGTAGTAAATTTACACTACAGTACAGTGCATTATAGCTTACCTTTATTCATGTGGTTGGCTTACTGGAAGGGGCAGGGAGGGAGAGAGTGGCTTAATTCAGCATGGTTTACCACTTCAATTTCCATGGTGATGGCTTTTCTGTTCTTAGTGGCACTGTGCCATCAGAACTATCACTAACAAGCTTGGGAAGCATATTAATGTCAGTAACAAGAGAGCAGACAATAACGCTAGGCACAATATGGCGGGCAGGCATAAACTGAGTGGTGGTTCTTCCTTCTCTTCGGGCATAAACTGAGCGGTAGTTCTTCCTTCTCTTCGGGCATAAACTGAGTGGTGGTTCTTCCTTCTTTTCGAGCATAAACTGAGCGGTGGTTCTTCCTTCTCTTTTAATGCCACATGACACTATATTCTTACACTACACTCAACAAACTATTTCGAATAAAATTGTATTTACAGCTATGGTTTTTTTTTTTTTATTCTGTATAACCAAATATACAAAAAATAAATAAAGCCAATAACTTGATAAATATGATTACAGCTGTGTATTTGTTAGTATTTTGAATAAAATATTTACAGCTTTTTTTTTTTGTATTCAATATAACCAAATATATAAACAAATAAAGCCATTAACTTGATGAATATGAACACAGCTGCGTTGCTGGCTGTGAATTCATGTGTATTTCAAATAAAATTTCATTTACAGCCATGTGGACGTTTTTTTTTCTAAATTCAATATAATCAAATATATAAAAAAAATATATAAATAAAGCCATTAACTTGATAAATACGAATACAGCTGTGTTGCTAGCTGTGTATTTCGAATAAAATCTTATTTACAGCTATTTTTTTTTTTTAATTCAATATTACCAATTATATGGATAAAGCAATTAACTTGATAAATATAAATACAGCAGTGCTGCTATCTGTGTATTCCTCCGCACACTTACAAACTGTTTTGGCGTGAGGTTTGAATTTATCGCACCAGCCAGGTAGGTCGAAAACTTAATTTCTTAATTATTTATTGGCCTTTGACATAACTCGGAACGACGTTATATGGAGACCTACTGTGTATATATATATATATATATATATATATATATATATATATATATATATATATATATATATATACACACACACACACACACAGGGGGTCTTCACTTTATGTCAGGGTTCCGTTCCTGACAGCTGACTTAAGTTGGGCCACACATATAATTCGAACCTAGGTCTCCCACAATGCTAAAAATATATACTCTAATACATAGAAAAGTGATCTAAGTTCTTAATCTAATACATAAAAATAGTTAAAGTACCCTATACAGTATTGCTTACCTTTTCTACTGTGGTTGGTTTGCATCTGGATGACTGGTATGTCGAAAACTTGATTTTTTAATAATTAATTGATTATTTATTGGTCTGATGTAACCTTGCAATGAATTAAAATGGAGACCCCCTGTGTATATATATATATATATATATATATATATATATATATATATATATATATATATATATATATATATATATATATATATATATATATCCCTCGCTATATTGCGAATTCAGTGCATCGCGGGTTTTTTTTGGCGAGCAAAAAAAAATTTATATTTTTATTTCTAAGGTTTGTAACACCAGGACGGGCCAAAAAATAATAAAATAAAACAGCCTTTATCAGACCTGGGCACGAAGAATACATAAATAAAGAGAAACAGAGATGGAGTGTATTAACCTGTCAGATGTGAAGGGATTATAAAAGATGTGTAATGAATATCATAGAATATTCAATGTAGCTGGTGCCATGAGCCATCTTAAAAATGCATCCTCCTTCGCAGCTTTCAAAGACAATTATATAGTTTTCTTTTGGTCAAATAGTTGGTGCTACACATAAACTAAACCTATTGATTTAATGCAATTTCCCTAAACACTGACCTCTCTATATGTAAACTGATATTGACTTCTCTGTTCTCTAAGTTAAAAACTAATTATTCTCATTGTAAGGAAAACAAATAAGTTGATGATGCCAATAATAACGATACTGTATCGAGTGTTATTGTTACTACTTTATTATTAACATTATTGTTAACTTTTATTACAGCATTATTATTTTCTAGGAAAGCTACATTTAATTTAACTGTATGTATTACCCTCTTACTTAATTCAATTACATGTCTACTTATAAGTTACTCTTAATTATAAAAGAATAACCATTGTACAAAAATGGAAATAAGTGTTTGTTTATTTGTTTGTTTGCTAGGTGAATGGCAGAAACCTCCAAATTCTCTGCTGGGTTTTAATATACCTCTGCTTTACTTTCATGATGTCTATTCCAAAAATACTCCTTAGATCTTGTTATTATTATTATTGGCGACAATAATTTTCCTTTGATGATGATTGTGGAGATTATTATTATTATTATTATTACTATTATTATTACGAATTTGTCATTAAACGTCAACAAACCATTATTTTTACAATAAATAATGTAGTTTTGGTTGAATGAACAGGAGTTAAAGTTGTTTCTCCTCTCTCTCTCTCTCTCTCTCTCTCTCTCTCTCTCTCTCTCTCTCTCTCTCTCTCTCTCTCTCTCTCTCTCTCTCTCTCTCTCTCTCTCTCTCTCTCTCTCTCTCTCTCTCTCTCTCTCTCTGTCAACGTCTTTCCCCATTTATTGTCGTCATCTTTCATTTCCTCTTTCTCATTTGATTTCTTCTACTTCCCCAGTTTCTTTCTTCTCTACTTTGATGCCACATGGATGCATCCTTTTAAAGCTCCATCAGGAAATGAAGAGAGAGTGAATTTAAAACGGAGGGAAGTTTATTAGTAGATTCTCTCTCTCTCTCTCTCTCTCTCTCTCTCTCTCTCTCTCTCTCTCTCTCTCTCTCTCTCTCTCTCTCTCTCTCTCTCTCTCTCTCTCTCTCTCTCTCTCTCTCTCTCTCTCTCTCTCTCTCTCTCTCTCTCTCTCTCTCTCTCTCTCTCTCTCTCTCTCTCTCTCTCTCTCTCTCTCTCTGTGTGTGTGTGTGTGTGTATGTGTGTCGCTTTGTTGACTCCTCGTTTCCAATCTCAGCTATGTGGCTTCCTTTATACATTAAATTGTTTCCTTTATTTTTTTATATCTTCCTTTGTTCATATTTGTATATATGTCTTTCTATCTAACTAGCTGTCTTAGTTTATTATATAAGTATCCTTTGCTTAGTTAGTACTCTATTATCTCTTTATACAAAAATGAAACAAACTTTTTTTTTAGTGTACTTTTCTAATTTTCTATATAATAATAATAATAATGTCTAATTATAAGTCACTTTTAATCTTAGAAGAATAACCATTGTACAAAAATGGAAATAAATGTTTGTTTGTTTGTTTGCCTCCGTATCAGCTGATGCTTATTCAGGCACAATATCTTAATCATAAAATATTTATTTACTCACCCTATTTTGGGTTTATCTAATTTTCAAGATTATAGTATTATAAATATTCCTTGGTTCTAAACATTATTCTATCTATCGACCATGCTGCACGAAATCTTAACGTAAGTAAAGTCAGTTGAGAGAAAAAGAAAACTTATACAGTTTGTTCAAGGAAAACGTATATTGTAATGTACATGGAAAACTTAAATGAAATGTATATATTCACTACACGCTATTTCCCTGACGATATTATATCAAAAGTTTGTTTGTTGTTTGTTCTTGATGCTTTTTTCAATTGTCTTAATATCACGTTCATATAAATTTACACTTGTGCGCTGTCATTAATAAGTAAAGGGTGGTTTGTTAACAGTGCAGGGAGGGTTTATACAGTAAAGGAAAAATAAATATAAAATATCTATAATAAATATGGTGCTCCTACTTTGTGATATTCCACCTATCGCGACGGGTCCCGGAACTGAACCCCCGCGATAAATGAGGGAGCACTATATATATATATATATATATATATATATATATATATATATATATATATATATATATATAAATATATATATATATATATATATATATATAAATAAAGGGGGTCCCCACTTTACGTCAGAGTTCTGTTTCTGACTGCTAACTTAGGTCAAATTTCAACTTAAAGTCAGAACACCCATAATTCAAACGTAGGCCCTCCACCTATGCTAAAAAGAGATGCTCTACAACAAAAAAATAATCTAAGTTCTTAATCTAATTCATAAAAGTAGTTGAAATGCACTATACAGGATTGCTTACCTTTACTACTGTGGTTGGCTTACATCTGGATGACAGGTATGTCGAAAAATGTATTATTAATTATTTATTGGTCTCTAATGTAACCTCAGAACGACTTAAAATGGGAACCTCATACATATATATATATATATATATATATATATATATATATATATATATATATATATATATATATATATATATATATATATATATATATATATATATATATATATATATATATATATATAAGTGGATAGCTCCTTGGCACAGTAATTATGTGTCTTAGGTTCGAGTCCCAGTCAGGGGTAAACTATGATTCATGTTTTCACATATTTTGATGTGTTTATTTGATTATTATTAATACCTATATAGTTGGGATTTGAATGAAATGCGAAAAAACGAAGCCACAAGTGAAGAGAAGTTGTAATATGAACGAAAACCTACCCATTATCTACCCATGTATTAATGCATGTATTACTATACTGTGCTGTATTAGTACATTATTATTATTGTATTAGAATTCACTAATGCTGTTTACTTTGTTTTATATAGTAGTTTTTTTTTTTTTACTTAGACTCTACTTACAAACAATTCTTATAAACAGACTTCTGGAACCTAACTCGTTTATAATTTTGGGTGTGTCTGTACTGTATATACATTACTTACAATATGATAACTTATGAACATAATGTTCATTAATACTGTATACTTTGTTTTATGTAGTAGTTAAGGGTCTTTAGCCTATGAGAAAGTACTGTACAGTAGTGCATATGTATGTAGTGTACAGTACTTTTTTTTTAATTAAACACAACTTACTTTTAGCATATTATGATGTATGCAACGTATATATTTTAATATTGAGGCTGCCTCTCTTTTGGTAATTAGTTAATTTTATCATGACATATATGACATACTGTTTATTACTGAGGCTGACTTCCGTGCTACACAGGAATATGCAACAAGCAATTGGAACCTGAACAATCTGCCAGTATTGGAGGGATCGGTGCTGGGTCACATCAACTGTGATATATCGGGAATGAAAGTGCCCTGGATGTACGTTGGGATGTGCTTCTCCACTTTTTGTTGGCATAATGAAGACCATTGGAGCTACTCCATCAATTACTTGCACTGGTATGTTTAATATGTTTGATTGCTGTTTTATTTGTCACTAGTTGCAACTGGGGAGTTAAGGTTGGACACCCTTCTTAACTCTCCATGGTTGGCTTGAATGTGGGCTTGCCAGTTCCTAAGTTAAGAGCTCTTACCACTGAGCGGCCGTAGTACCTTGGTATGTTAGTAATAATTCATTATAATTCTTGGGGTTAAAGGTCTAAGGTTACTGCCCATAATTACTAAAAGGGAAAGAAGAGAAGGTTTCTTGTGAAAAGTTGGGACTTTACTAGCTTTGTGTATTCCATTTATTTTGAAAAATTAAGTAAAAAGAATAATTTTGATAATCATAATATATGAGAAAATTCATGTTTGAGTAAAACCGTTTACTACATACCTTCAAAAACTAAGAATGATATATAAGTATAACCCAACTAACGTTTATTCTACTTACCAATTTATATAGTGCTACAGAGTGATATTCACAGAATATATGAATGAGCTCATTTAAAACTCTATAGAAATAATTGATTTTGTGAACTTTTGGTTAAAAAAAATCTGTTGAGTCCATGGCGAAGAGATCAATCTTTGCGGTGCTGAGTTGTACCATTTTCTATCATTTTTTCTTTATTTTTTTCTACTTTATATATTTCCCCTTTTCCTCTCCCAAGTTGCTCCCCCTGCTGGAACCATCTGGTTTACAGAGTCATACTTTTTCCAGCTGTGTTGTTTGGCTTATAATAATAATAGAAATAATAAAAATAATATATATTATTCTCTTTTAGGGGAGAGCCCAAGACCTGGTATGGAGTACCAGGAGGAGAAGCCGAAAAATTTGAGGCTGCCATGAAAACAGCAGCCCCAGAACTCTTCCAAGCTCAGCCCGATTTGCTTCATCAGTTAGTCACAATTATGAATCCCAACATTTTGATGAAATCTGGTAAAGAAATTAATTTATTGTACTTTAATGTTCTGAAGGAGAGTGAATTTTTGCAAATCATTGTAATTTTCAAGAATTTTATAGAAGACTATTTCTTTATTATTTATCATGATATATACTTTATTTTCGGTACATTTTGAACTGTTTATTTCTTTTCCTTAATTATTCCTCTTATGTCGTTTATTTTCAAGGTGTACCCATTGTGAGAACAAATCAACATGCTGGTGAGTTTGTTATTACGTTTCCTCGCTCGTATCACGCTGGCTTCAATCAGGGCTACAATTTTGCAGAAGCAGTTAATTTTGCACCTCCTGATTGGGTAAGTTCAGTTTTTTAAACAGATGCTGAAAATCATGTGCAGTTTTCTAAAAAAAAAAAAAATTTTCAGTGATAGGTTATATTAGTCGATATTATTACTAGACGTATTTGTATGTCATATTGAATCGGTGAAAGGAATCTTTCCCTGCTGTGCATTACCATGGAAACATTCATTGTTTGAAGTAAAGATTTAAATTAGAGTTGAAAAAATTTAAATTAATCATCATTCTTACCTTTTCTAATGATATTGACTACAAAGGGGAAACCGGAAGTAATGGAGTACTTTAGTGCTTATGGATATAATTATCTAAGCATCTTCAGAGGTAGCTGATTTACAGAACAGAGAGAAGCCACTTACATTTGAAGATGATTAGATATATATATTTGAAGTTTAAGGTACTCCATTGTTTTCTCTCTCCCTTTCATAGTAAAAATAATCATATGTACAATATTCATGTGCTTCTCGTGAAACATATTCACCATTGCTAATATGTGTCCTCAAATGAAATCGCTACTTTCTCCCTTCAGCTTGCAATTGGACGTGAATGCGTACTACATTACAGTAACCTCAAGCGATACTGTGTTTTCTCACATGATGAGTTGGTTTGCAAGATGGCTTCGACTCCAGATGAGCTTGACCTTACTGTAGCCGCCGCTACGTACCAGGATATGCTACGCATGGTTGACTTGGAAAAAAAATTGCGCCGTGCTCTTCTCCATTGGGTAAGCCATGTGAGGATTTTTAAGTTGACCTCTCCCTTCATGATTTGGAGAAGAGAAATTTTAGTATTATATCATGCTTCAAAGCCCTTGGTTAGATTTTAAAAGTTTCAGCTTCCTTTGTTCATATTTAAACATTGTTGATACCATGCTGGAATATATGAAAGAATGTACAAATGCTCCTTAACTTATGAACGAGTTAGGTTCCAGACTTGTGTTCGTAAGTAGAATTCTTTGTAAGTTCTTTTTAGGTAAAAAATATGTGCTGTACAGTACATACATATAGAATTCTGCACAGTATTTAGGTTATAGACACTTAACTACTACGTAAAACCTAAAGTATACAGTATTAATGAATTTTGATACGGTAATAATAATGTAATAATACAGTACAGTCATACATGGGTAGGTAATTGGTAGGGGATTGTTTGTGTCTGTGAAAGTTCATAACTCGGGTGTTAGTAAGCAGGGGTGCTTCTGTGCGTATATATATATATATATATATATATATATATATATATATATATATATATATATATATATATATATATATATATTATATATATATATATATACAGTGATCCCCCGCTGTATCGCGTTTCTTGGTTAGCGTTTTCACTGTATCGCGTTTTTTTTTTCAAATTATTATTGTAAATACGTATGTACACGAGTATGTCATGTAATTACCACTTCATTCACCGTAATTTTATCTATCACTTTCATATAAATTTACGTTGCATGCTGTTATTTATGAAGTAAAGGGTGGTTTGTTAACAGTACAGGGAGGGTTTATACAGTGTAAACATAAAAATAAATTAAAATATCTATGTACATATAGGCTGATCCTACTTCGCGGTTTTCCTGTCTCGCGCCGGGTCCCGGAACCGAACTACCGCGATAATGGGGGGATCACTGTATATATATATATATATATATATATATATATATATATATATATATATATATATATATATATATATATATATATATATATATATATATATATATATATATATTATCAAATAAGCACATTACATATGTGAAAAAAAAAAATGATTCATATATATATATATATATATATATATATATATATATATATATATATATATATATATATATATATATATATATATATATATATATATATATATATATATATATATATATACATATATATATATACAGGAGCACCCTTACTTAGTAACATCCGAAGATAGGTTCTCAGAAGGAAGTGTCGCATAATGTAACGAGTCATTTTCCATAAGAAATAATGATAATGGCATAGATACGTTTCACAACTGTACATAGACACATTATACCAACGATATAAGATAAGTAAAACATATTTTATAAGTACATAACAAAGCAGAAAAACCTGTAGTTATCTATATTAACATGCAAATAGTGTACAGTTAAAAGATACAGATATACTGGACAGTAAACAAATTAATGCACTCTATTATACGGTGGGCAACAGGCATACACTGGGACGTGGATGGTGACGGTGAGCATGAGGATGTGAGAGAACGAACCTTTATCTGCAAATGTTTTTGCTCTAGCACACTTTTTCCCTGACGATATTACATGGCAAGTTTGTTTGCTGTTAGATCTTAATGCTTTTTTCCATTCTCTCCATAATATCCGATCGCATTAAGCGGAAGAACGAATCTCTACTTGCAAAAGTTTTTTCGCTCCGTATCAGCTGATGCACTCTCACACGCTATTCCCTGATGATATTATATCACAAGTTTGCTTGCTGTTTGTTCTTAATGCTTTTTTCCATTCTCTCCATAATATCCGATCGCATTAAGCGGTAAAAGAGGAGGAGGATGCGGGAGAACGAATCTCTATCTGCGAACGTTTTGCCTCCTCCGTATCAGCTGATGCACTCTCGCACACTATTTCCCCGACGACATTATATTGCAAGTTTGTTCGCTGTTTGTTCTTAATGCTCATCCACGTACTGTACTTAGCATTTTTTCCATTCTCTCCATATTATCCGATCGCATTAAGCGGTAGAAGAGGAGGAGGATGCAGGAGAACGTACTTTTATCTGCAAACGTTTTGCGCCTCCGTATCAGCTGATGCACCCTCGCACGCTATTTCCTTGACAATATTATATCGCAAGTTTGTTTGATGTTTGTTCTTAATGAACTTTTCCATTCTCTTCATAATATCTGATCACATTAAGCAGTAGAAGAGGAGGAGGATGCGGGAGAACAAACCCCTATCTGCAAACGTTTTACCGCCTCCGTATCAGCTGTGCACCCTCGCACGCTATTTCCCTGACGATATTATATAGCAAGTTTGTTTGCTGTTTGTTCTTAATTCTTTTTTTCAATTCTCTTCATACTATCCGATTACATTAAGCGGTAGAAGAGGAGGAGGATGCGGGAGAACGAACCTCTGTCTGCAAACATTTTGCCGCCTCCTTAGCAGCTGATGCACCCTTGCATGCTATTTCCCTGACGATATTATATTGCAAGTTTGTTTGCTGTTTGTTCTTAATGCT
The DNA here is from genome assembly GCA_037179515.1 of Halocaridina rubra. Classification (NCBI taxonomy): domain Eukaryota; kingdom Metazoa; phylum Arthropoda; class Malacostraca; order Decapoda; family Atyidae; genus Halocaridina; species Halocaridina rubra. Next base: position 88,184 of record JAXCGZ010005833.1, read on the forward strand.
TTTTTTCCATTCTCTTCATAATATCCGATCGCATTAAGCGTAGAAGAGGGGGAGCATGGCAGAAAAGTGTCTCCAAGGCGGTCGATTAATTTACTAAAATGGAAATATTTTTTTCGAATTTTTTTGCATGGGCTTTATTCGTGTATTTCATATTTTTTTACTATTATTTTTTAGGGGCATTACTCCTATTTTGCAGAGTATAAACACGTGTAAAAAGCGAACTAGTTATATATATATATATATATATATATATATATATATATATATATATATATATATATATATATATATATATATATATATATATATATATATATATATATATATATATATATATATATATATATATATATATACACACACACAGTGATCCCTCGCTGTATCGCGTTTCTTGGTTCGCGTTTTCACTGTATCGTTTTTTTTTCAAATTATTATTGTTAAATACCTATGTACATGAGTATGTCATGTAATTACCACTTCATTCACCGTAATTTTATCTATCACTTTCATATAAATTTACGTTGCATGCTGTTATTTATGAAGTAAAGGGTGGTTTGTTAACAGTACGGGGAGGGTTTATACAGTAAACGTAAAAATAAATGTAAAATACTATGTACATATAGGGTGATCCTACTTCGCGGTTTTCCTGTCTCGCGCCGGGTCCCGGAACCGAACTACCGCGATAATGGGGGGATTACTGTATACTTTATATGATTTCACGAAAAACATGTGAATTTGAGAATGGTTATGGCTGTGTAAGGAAATTGATAGAAATTTTGAGATCCTTAGTACATAGTACAGTCACCTTGCGATTTAAGCAAGTTTAAACTACGCGACTTTGGAGTAGTGCGTTTACAAAACATAATAAAAACAATTTAATTACGAGTTTAACGCAAGCGAGAAATAACGACGTCCTGAGTGGAAGAAAATTGGATCTAATGACCACTAACCACAGCTTGTGCATTTGTTTGCAGTGTGGTCGGTCCATACCCTCTACAAACTGGGATTTTTACCCTTAGTTGAGTGATTTTCCACATAAGTCATTGTTGTACTAATACAACTGTGATTTATATCTCTCTCTCTCTCTCTCTCTCTCTCTCTCTATATATATATATATATATATATATATATATATATATATATATATATATATATATATATATATATATATATATATATATATATATATATATATATATATATATATATAGATAAAATAGAGAGAGAGTCATAAATCATTGTTGTACTTGTACAACAATGACTTATGTGAAACAGTCAGTCTAATAAGGTTGAAAAATCCTATTTTGTAGAGGGTACTGACCGACCATACAACAGACAAAGGCACAAGCTCTGGTTAGTGGTTATTAAGTCCATTTTTCTCTGAATAATCCAGTCAGAGAGTTGCTATGGCTTAGCACTGTGATCACCGCCACCACACACCTTTTGTCCACCGTATGTAGTGAGTTAATTTGTTTATTTTTTTGTTTATCTGTATATCTTTAATGCTGTACTTGTTTATTTTTAGTTTACTTGCATACGTATTTCATCTTGGTTATGTACTTTTAAAATGTGTTTTACTTAGCTTTTTTCTTTGGTATAGTGTATTTATACATGCTTATGTATATTAACATTCCTTATGCAAATAGACTATTTGAATTACGCGAAATTTTAATTACACGAGCCTTTGTAGAACCTATCCTTGCGTTATTCGAGAGGTGACTGTAGTTTCAAGTGTATTACTTATCTTCAGAGGAATCTGATTTGTACAAACAAAGGAGGCGATATTTATACATACAGAAAACAGGAGAAAAAGGAAATTAGCAACTCATCAAAGGAAATCATGTCGTAGATCATACCACCATATGTTTTATGCATTTGGAGAAGGTTTGAAAACCAAGTAAATTAGATTCGGTCAGTGGTAGGAGGAAACAGGAACATATTAAATTGCTAAAAATAGTAGTAACAGTGAACAAATCACACTAAATTTATTAATAATTATAATAATAATAATGGTAGTAATCATTTTAATGATAAATATAATAATTATACTAGAAATAATGCTAACCAACAATAACAACAATAAGGACAAATATAATTATATAAACTAATCATGAAAAACAGAAAAGCAAAACAACAATAATAATAATACCCGGTAATGATAGTATTAGAAACACTAAAAATAGTATTATTATAAAGCTAATGATATAGTAATTATGAAATTATAATAATAATAATAATAATAATAATAATAATAATAGTAATATAATAGTAATAATAAAAGTAAAGAAAATTAATAAAAAAAATTCTTTTTTAAGTAAGAATAAATCCATTATAGATTGAAAAAATATTATGCTATTTCCAAAATTACTTTTTTAAACTTAAATTCGAACCTAGGCCCCTTAGCAATATTAAAAATAAGTACTCTGAAACCCAAAAATAAAAGCTAATACATAAAAATAATTAAAGTACATTATACTGTGCAGTATTTCTTACCTTTACAACTGTGGTTGGTTTGCATCTGGATGACTGGTATGTCGAAAAATTGATTTATTATTAATATATTGATTATTTATTGGTCTCTGATATAACGGCGGAACGACTTAAAACAAGGGGTCCCTGTTTAACGCCGTTACGTCGGAGGCCAATAAATTATTAATAAATTATTAAAAAATCAATTTATTGACCTATCTGGCTAGTGCAGTAAATTCAAATAATGATCGCTGAACAATTTGTGAGCATGGTGGATGAATGTACAGCTAGCAGCACAGCTATTTTTGTATATATCAAATTATTGGCTTTATTTATTTATTTCTTTATGGATTCGGTTATATCGAGGGATCATTTTAAATTTGAAAAAAAAATACCAAACACATAGCCGTAAATACGATTTTATATGAAATAGCTAGTTGAGCGTCGTGTAAGAATATGGTGACACATGGCATTAGAAGAGGCAGAAGAATCACCGCTCAATTTACTCTCACCTGCCACATTGAGCCTCATGTTTATCTGCTCTCTCATTCGTTTCGCTTGTTACTGATATTTTTGTCACCCAAGTGTTGTGTTGAGAGTTCTGATGGCATTGCTACGAAGAAAAGAAAAGCCATCACCATGGAAATTAAATTGAAATAGTAAACTGCCCTGAAAAGGGATAAACTACTACGAGCATTGACTGCACTCTTGGATTACCCCGTACGACTGTGAAAGGTTCGACACCTATGATGTCCACTGTGAGCACTAGGGAGCATACTCGGTTTATGATCGAGATAGAGAGATTGCTTGTGCTTTGGCTTGGAGCATACTCGGTTTATGATCGAGATAGATTGCTTATGCTTTGGCTTGATGACCAGAATTGACGGCGTATCCCATTAAGCTTCATGGTAATACAAGAAAAGGCTAAAATATTGTTCAAAGCCTTGAAAATAGAAAAGGGGAATAAAGTGCCGGTGAAGAGCTTGTGGCCAATAGGGGTTGCTTTAATTGTTTTTGGGCTTGTGCTAATTTGCATAACATAAGAGTGCAAGGTAAAGCTGCTAGTGGTGATGAGGAAGCAGCAAGAGGGTTTCCTTGTGATTTGGCTGAGATAATAAGGGAAGGGGGTTACCATGCCAAACAGGTATTTAATGTTGATGAGTCTGGATTGTATACCTAGTCATACATGCATCGCCAAGGAGGAGAAGACCGCACCAGGCCATAAAGTCAGCAATGAGAGACTGATTATGCTTTTGGGGGCTAATGCTGCTGGAGAATGTAAGCTGAAGCCCTTGTTGGTTTATTTGGCAAAAAGCCCAAAGACGCTCAAAGGCGTTTGGAAGGGCCAATTGCCAGTCATCTGGAAGTCGAACAAGAAGGCTTGGATAACTTTTCAAATATTTGAGGACTGGTTCAGCAAACATTTTGTGCCTGAAATGGAGAGGTACTGTGCCTCCAAGGGTCTGCCCTTTAAGTTGTTGCTATTGGTGGACAATGCCCCTGGTTGTGCTGTCCATATGGATGATATTCATCCTAATATCAAGGTGGTTTACCTTCCACCTAATACCAATGCATTGCTACAGCCACTGGATCCGGGGGGTCATTGCCTCTTTTAAGGCCTACTACCTCCGCAGGACAATCGCTATGGCTCTCAGGGCAACTGAAATGGACAAGAACTAGTCTCTCAAGGACTTCTGGAAGTTCTACAATATTCTTCATGCTGAAAAGAATATTGCTGATGTTCAGGAGGAAGTGAAGCAAGCGAACTTGATTGGGGTATAGAAGAAAGCATACTGCTATTTTGTGAATGACTTTGAGGCTTTGAGGAGACAGTTGAGGCTGTCATCAATAATGTAGTTGCCCTGAGTAAGGAGCTTAAGTTGGAGGTGGAGGCTGATGATGTAAAAGAGCTTCTAGAATATCATGGCGAAGAAATGACTGCCGAGGACCTCATTCATTTGGAGAAGCAGATGGTTGAAGAGGATGAAGAAATACCAATCCCAGAGCCCAAGAGATTCACAGCCAAGGAATTAGAAGAAACATTTGCCCTGGTAGAGGAAGTGTTGGCAAAGCTAGAGGCTCAGGACCTCAACATTGCCAGGTACACTAAGGTCAATAGAGGGATCAGTGATACTCTGCGATGTTACAAGGAAATATATGAGGAGAAGCAGAGGGCATCCTTCCGAACTCGCCTCAACCAATTCTTCGTGACGGTAGAATCCCTACCAACAGATTATGTACCCTCTACCTCATGTACCTCTATAGACTCCTGCTCCAGTACCTTCATCATTTTCTGTATGTTCTTTTGCCTCTACAAACTCACCTACCCCAGTCTCCTCAGCACCTGCCTTTCCAGCTTCCTCCTGCTTATAAGCCTGTCTCTCCCTCCCATCCAATGCCCCTTCCAGTGTGCAAGCCAACCACACTAGTAAATGTAAGCAATATTGTACTGTGCTGCAGTGTAACTTTACTAGTTTTGTTTTAGATTACACAATAAATGTAAGCAATGCTGTTATGTGTAGTTTTACTATTTTCCTGTCTTAGATTAAGAACTTAGATTATTTCTCTATATTTTAGAGTAATTATTTTTAACATTGGTGTGGGGATCTAGGTTGGAAATTAGGTGTGTTACAACTTGCGTCGGAAGCCGATTCATGTCCACTGTCAGGAACGGAACCCTGACGTTCAACGGGAACCCCCTATATATATATATATATATATATATATATATATATATATATATATATATATATATATATATATATATATATATATATATATATATATATATATATATACAGGGAGTCCTCATATAATGTCAGGGTTCCGTTCTTGACAGGCGACTTTAGTCGAAAATCAACGTTAGTCGGAACTTACTTATATTCAAACCTGGATCCCCCCAATTTTTTTTATTTTTTTTTTTTTAAGGGACCCTATGTTCCTAATCTTAATACTATTCCTAACTTTAAAATAAATATAATATACAGGTACTGTTCAGTATACATGTACTGTACAGTATAATAAAACAGCACATATACATAAAAATATCTGTACTGTGTTACTGTATTGTACAAAACTGTAAGTAGTACCTTTACAGTATATTGTACTCATGTGGTGTGCTTACATTGGGAGGGAGAGACTTGCTTATCAGGAGAAAGCTTGTTATGTCACCTGCTGACGAGACAGGGGCAGGCAGGTGAGTCTGGAAAGGCAAAAGAACAATCAATACATAATCTATAGAAAATAAAACTATACTATATAAAACACACTTATAAACATAAAATATATTACACTTGTATCTAATTTTTTATCAAGTTAATGGCTTTATTTATTTTTATATATACAGTTGGTTATATTGAAAAATTATATTGAATTTGAAAAGAAAAAATACAGATCTCTAGTTTTTCTTTTTAACCCATTCTCCTGTTTTAAATATTGGTACCACATCTGCCAATTTCCACTCCTTGGGTATCAATCCTAATTTTATTAAATTATAAAATAATGCAATTAGTGGACAACTAAGCTCTGCCTTGCACTTCTTTAATACTATAGCATAAATTTCATCAGGTCCCAGAGAATTATGAGTCCTTAATTTATCTGTTTCTTGTATTACATCCTCCCTTGTAATATTTATTGTACTAAGTATATTATAAGGACAGTCTGTGTATATGTATTCTACTTCTGGAATATATTCCAAGTTTTCATTGGTAAATATAGATAAGAAATATTCATTTAAACACGTACACATCTCTTTATCATCATCTATGAAATGACTGTTACTCAAGCTGGTCTGGCTTTTAACCCCTAGAAGACTGGGAAGGAAGGGTAAGGGAAACTAGACAAAAACAAATTTATGTATATATAAAAATGGAAAAAAAAATTTAGCCTGTGTCGTAAACTTGAAACGACGTTATATGAGGACTCCCTGTGTGTATATATATATATATATATATATATATATATATATATATATATATATATATATATATATATATATATATATATATATATATATATATATATATATATATATATATATATATATATATATATATATATATATATATATATATATATATATACTGTAGTAAAGTTTCTCCGTTTTCCATGCATTTTACTATCTCTAATTTCACTTCCATGATAATGGCTTTCCTTGTCATTGGAAGAATCTGCATTATGCTTGGGAGACATAATACAGGCCAAAATTATAAAAAATGAAGTAAAATTATTTATGGGAAATGTTATAACCACGAAACATCTTAACGCGGTGAATTGTAAACCGAGGACCCCTTGTATATATATAAAGGATGTTCCCCACTTTCCTTGGTGTTGACATAATTTTAATGTATTTTTCAGCCATAAATTGGCTGCAAAATATGTAACAGTGAAAGACATTATTTTAGATATTTTATCTCTCGTAATATCTCTTTTCTTGATTGAGACCACTTTGTTGACTTGAGAACTCTATATACTTTGGCGAAAGTGTAAAGTGCAGCATCATCATCATCGAATCATTTTTGCCTTATCGGATCAGGGGTTTTCATAGCAAATCAGTCATCTCCATATCAATCTATCCCCTGCTTCCTCTTCTGTCACACCAGACACTAATGTCCTCCCTCACCATATCCATAAACCTCCTCTTTGGACTACCATTCTCCTCCCTGCCTGGCATTTACATCTCTAGCATCCTTTCTCCCAATATAAGTTTGTTTGTTTGTATAACACTTATCCCTCCTCAGTACATGCCCAAACCATCTCAGTCTTGCCTTTCTCACCATGTCCCTAAGCCATCCTTCTTGTACTGTCCCTCTTATTGACACTTTTTTTATCCTTTCCATCCTTGTCACACCCAAAGAAATTACAGCTTCTTCAACTCTGCCAGTTTAGCTTCATTATTGTCATTTAATTGCAGGGTGTAACTAGCGCTGAGAGGGAAGCGTTTGAACTGTTACCAGATGATGAGAGGCAATGTGATTTCTGTAAAACTACCTGCTTTCTCTCGGCTGTTACTTGCAGCTGCACACAAGATCGCCTGGTTTGTATCAGGCATTACAAACTCCTCTGTGATTGCCCTCCTGAAAATCATACTCTAAGGTATGTGTTATGGCTTTAGTACATATATCTTAAGCTATATTAAAGACTAAAACTGCAAGCCAGTATTTACAGTCCAGCGCTTTTTATGACCTAACGTTTGTGTAATGAGAAAATTATCACAAATTGTTTGCTGTGTTTTCTTTACACACATTCACTTTTGCTCTTTGCTTTGCAGGTATCGCTACACATTGGACGAACTACCACCTTTGCTGCAAAGACTGAAGGTTCGTGCGGAATCGTTTGATCATTGGGCTGTGAAAGTTAAAGAAGCTTTGGAAGCTAAACCAGATGACAAATTAGGTATAGACAATCTTTCTGTGTCGATCTTCAAATAATATTTAACGTATTCAATTTGTATAACACTCGTCAACAGTAACAGAACCCCATATAAGCTGATGCCATTTATGATGGTCGTTTTAGAGAAAAAAGAAAGTCAGGGAGAGCCTGAAATTGAATATTCCTCCCCTATCATTAGCAGAAACCATTAATGATTGAAATTAGATAGTTCTCTCTGTCCCTAAGATCCCACCAGGGTTTGCCCTTGTACCTCACTGGGAAGTGGGGCCTGCATCCCTGACAAGTAATAATTTTTTTGTTTTTATAAAATGTGACAAAACCTAACTTTTACCATATAGATTCTGCTTTAATGAGTAAATCATGAGTATACTATTAATAGGAAAAGCAGATCTCTTAAGAATGAAGTCCAGTGCTAATATTTATCTTAAATACCGAAACTGTCTCATTTTTTAATTGTTTGTAATATTCTGTAATCTTTTAATATCATCATATCTTTATATTGAATTTGGTTATTGGCTATAATATATTTTAAAGGAACAAATTACATTTTAGGATTCACGTAGTAGATTTACATATTTTTAAAATCATTAGCTGAAGGTTTTTAAAGGTATATCGTGTATGTATTTCAGAACTTGCAGAGTTGCGTGACTTGGTTGAAGAAGCCGAAGCTCAGAGATTCCCTGACAGTGAGCTCTTGCAAACTTTAATTCAGGCAGTCACTGAAGCAGACAAGTGTGCTACCGTCGCTGCGCATCTAGCAACGAAAAAAGTTCGCACTAGGTTTGTGAATATACTTTACCGTGATGCTTCCAAACTTTGTTTTTTATGTCAGCAATGAAGAATAATGAAAATTGGTCTTAATATGTGCACCACAATGCTAGTATTTCAATACTGTGTTGTACCATTTTATAACATTTAGTTTTATTCTATCTTTTCTCTTTCCTTTACCTCACCAAGTTGCTTCCCTTACTAGAGCCATCTACTTTATGGTCTTGACTTATTTCCAGCTGACCTTGTTGTTGGTCTTATCGTAATAATAATTATAAAAATGTTTATATTTCCTTTTTAGAACCAGAGGAAGTGGAGAAGCAAAAAGCAGGCTGACCCTAGAGGAGTTGAGATTGTTCCACGAACAGATAGAATCCCTAGCATGCATTATTCGTGAAGGTGAGGCCGTAAAAGAACTTCTTACTCGAGTCACAGCCTTTCAAGAAGAGGCTACAGAAGTTCTGGATCAAGAAATGCCCGATTCTGAGGTCATTGCTAAAATGGTTGATAACGGCTGTTCCTTAGATATTGACCTTCCTGAGTTACCACGACTCAAGCATAAATTGCAACAGGTTAGTAAATATAATGTGGATTTTATCTTGCTTGTTTCAATGCATAATCTGCTAACCTCTTTCCTGGCAACAGTGTTTATGAAATACCTCTTCAGTAGTAAGCGTATAAAATTACGTTCTGAACAAGTTTTCTCATCCATTCCTCCTTTTTCTGAGCCACTGTAAGGCAGAGATGAATATTTGGTGTGTTAGTCATACATCCGCCAACCCTATTTACGTGTCGAAAATGATTCCTCTCTATATTTCCTCACTTAATTTGTCTGGAATTGCATAGCTTTTTTTTTTTTTTAATTTTCCAGTAAAGAGGTAAATGGGATGTAGATGCGGTACATGCACGGTAAGAATATGGTTGAAATGTAAATTTAATGGATTAACAATTATGATTCAATTGGCACATTGAAGTTGCTGATATCCCCTATACCTGCCTGTTGACATCTGCAGTATGCCATGTATGATAGTACTTCTCAATATGTTAACAGAGGTGTTTTGGAATTGAATGGGCCAAATTTCATTTAATATATATTTTATATCTTTTTTCAAGTTTGAATTTTGTTATGTTATATAATAGAATTGTACTTGTTAATAGCTTTCCAGGTATTATGCATTTTGCTAATGTATTATTGTGATGGAAAGTGTATCCTCCTCATCGGGTGAGGAAATCGGCAGGCAAATAGTTTGGATCTTGTTAAGAAAAGCAACCTAAAGGGGGGGGGTCTGCCCTAACAATTTTATGGAGTTATATATCTTCCATGGGGTTCTGGGGAGTACTCATCTTTACAAGATCCAACTTTAATACCTTTACTTAAACGCAGTTTGTTAATTACATATTACCGGTCTTTCTGTCAGGTTGAATGGTTGGAGGAGGTTGAGGAAACACTAGAAGATTCAGCTACTCTCACTGTTGAGTGTTTGAGGAAACTCTTAGATGCCGGTATATCCTTACCTCCTCATCCTAGGATTGAGAGATCTATGGCCCAGTTGCAGCAGTTGTTGAACAATATGGAAATGTGGGAAGAGAAAGCTAGTCAAGCTCTGAATGCTAAGTAAGTACTCAAAATGATTGTGATCTCACCCTGAAAACTTATAATTGTTTTTTCAATAGTCTGTCTATTAATTTTTGTTAAAGGGCACAGTAGCTCAGTGGTAGAGTGTCTGAATCGAGAAGCAACTGATGCGGGTTCGATCGCACCGCATGGGGTTAGGAAAGAGCATCCAGCTTTAATCCCTCAGCTTGAACATGTGTGTCCCATTCAAACAGGGATGAATTGTGACACAAACTGGTATACATTTACTATTTTGATATTAAAAGTGTAGTTATACAATCCAGGAGCCTCACTTACTAAGCAAGATTTGAATATTCCAGACCTGGGCTAAGTGTAAGTGAGGGTGAAGAGTTGCTGAAAGAAGCGGAAGAGGTGCCTGCACACCTTCCAAGTGTCATAGCCCTCAAAGATGCCGTCAAGAGGGCACGCGAGTGGACCAATAAAGTAACCACTTTGCAGAACGACGACACGGCACCCTTGTTAGAGACTGTAGAGGGTCTCGTCAGTAGAGGAAGACCCATCCCCTTACATCTGGAACCTCTGGCTTATCTGGAAGAGAACGTTGCTGCAGCTCATACTTGGCTGGAAAAGACTGCTCGAACGTTTTTGAAGAAAAACTCCCATTTGGCTTTATTGGAGGTAAAAACCAATAATACTTATAAAAACTATTATAGTTTTGAATTTTGTGTTGTGAATTGAGTACATCTACTTTCTAATTTAAAGCATTAGAACAGCCTGCACATTTTAGGGATAAATATCTTTATAGCATTAGTCTCAAGCCAAGAAGAAAATGATAGGAAAATGATATCTCATTGATCAAGATATATTAGTTTTTGGTGAATGTGTGTGCTTTGTCTCGGCCAGGTCCCTTACAAGAGAGAATATTAGTTATAATTAGAGGAGAAGTATACCACTTTTTTTTTTTTTTATTATTATTATAATAATAATAATAATAATAATAATGTAAAATTTTATATTTTAACAGGTGCTAGTTCCAAGAACTGATATTGGGGTAGTTTCGGGAAAAAGAAAACGTGTTAAGAGAGAGGAAATGTCTGCTCAACAACAACAGGCTCAGTTACTGGATATATCTGTTGAAGACTCCGCTAACCCTGCTACAGTCGTTAAGGCTTTTAAGGTACTAAATACAAGAATTGAACAATATGTTTTTTATGTTATACTTTGATTTATATTAAAATTGCAGATCTTGTGTAGATGAGGAACCCCCTGAACCCCATGTGAAGTTAAATAACCCTTAATTTGTTAGGTTTGGTTAGGTTAGATGTTTTTGGTTGTAAGTATGAGTAATCCTTGGTTTCTCTTCTTTATGTATTTGATAAGTTAATGTGCTTTCTTAAGTTTTTGTTATCAGCTAAAGTAACTATTTCTATGGTACCATTTTTGCCATTTGATTTGTCGTTTCATCACATGCAAATCCTAAAGTATTTCCTAATGCTTTTGCTGAATCTACTTGGATATTTAATGAGGAAACTAGAAAAGTTAAAGCAAGCCTTATTATTTCTATTCAAGAGACATTGTGTCATTGCTTTCTATTCACACTTAAGATCAACTATTTTGTATAAAATGTGAGGCACTCTAAGTTACGTCCTTGGGGACCACAGTAGCAGAGTAGTTACAACGTTAGACTTTGAAAATGACAAACCCATTTTCGACCTCACCAAAGGGCATTAGGAAGGGCATCCAGCCTTGATTCCCCAGTGCCAACCTGTTTCCATCCCCATTCAGTGGGGTTTAATAATGACAAAATGGCAAACAAATTATTATTAGTTTTTTTAAACCTTGTTCACACTGTTTAATTTCTACCTTTCTTTATAAACAGGAATGTGAAGAGCGAGAATTAGGGGCCATGAGGGCATTGAGGGCCCATAATCGCAATAAGCGTGAAGGAGATGCCCTTCAGGAGGGTGCCACATTTTGCGTTTGCCATAAGCCTCGACAGCCTAATATGCTCACGTGTTCTTTATGCCTTGACTTATTCCATAGTAAGTACTTCACATTGCAGGATCTAGCCTTAATTCCCCAGCCCCAACCTATCTGTGTGTACCCCCATTCAAATAGAGATAAAGAGTGACACATAAAACAACAAACATCAACGATTACAGACACTTCCCAACTTACGAACAATTTAGATTCCAGAAGTCCGTTTGTGAGTATAGGTGTTCGTAAGTTGTGTTTAGGTAAAAAGAAAAGTATTGTACACTACATACATATGCACAAATGTGCAGTACTTACTTGTAGGCTAAAGACACTTTACTACTACATAAAACAGAGTATACAGTATTGATGAATTTTATTGTGTTCATAAATTGATATTTTGTAAGTACAGTACTTTATATATGTTGGTTAAGACCAGAGAGAAATGCATTTATTGTACTAAGTTCCGTTCCAGGACTCTGTTTCAGATATCCTTGTTGAAGAGGGTGATAGAGTGCTTCTTCTCCCAAAGACTTAACAGCTCTTCTCTTGAAATTTCTTTAACAATGCAGTGCTATTTCCTTGGAATATGAGCTGAGGACACTTCTCCAGTTTCCAGTACAGAATAGTGTGTTCTGCAAAGAATTTTTTTGTACTATGTGTGTCACACTGATGCTTCACCAACATGAAATATTCAGAAATATCTTCACTACCATTTAATTTTTATCAAACCTTGGAAAAGCACCAAGGCATAGCAAGTACAGAACAATCTTTGCTGAAGATAGTTTTCTGGAACCTCTTGAAGTGGAACTTCTTTGTCTTTGGAAGAATATATCACTCTTCAGTGGGGATATCAGGTACTTTGGATCCTGGAACCTTGTGTAATAATTACAATCCTCTGTCTGATACTTCTTAATTACTATTATAAAACATAAACTATACAGTATTAATGAATTTTAATACAGTAAAAATATAATAAATAGTACAGTAATACATGCATAAATGCGCTAGTAGGTAATGGGTAGGTTTTTGTTCATATCTGCAAATATTCGTAACTTGGTTGTTCGTAAGTAGGGTAGCTTCTGTATATTGTTATTGTGGGTGTACACTTACCTATATGAGAATATTTTGCTCTCATAATTATTCTGAACATTTTTGTTTTTCTCTAAGCATTTTGCTAGTCAGCAAGGTAGCTGTAACTAAAGGAACCCTGTCTTTTCTATTAGTTCCCATTCAAATGTGGGTGGACAGTTGACTTGTATAATACTAGGTTGCATTTCCAGTCATAATTATTCACTCAGTCATACACATCCAAACCACTCCCAAACATATTTCAGAACTGGGAACGGTATACCCTGGCCCCTTCGTAAGATCATGTAGTATTTGACTTCTTACATACTCCGTATATAATTTTTAATATTATTATTACAGCCACGAGTTGGGCGATGCGGTAGCGCAGTAATAAAACACATAAGGAAGTGGAAGGCATGACAAGTATGTCTGATCCCACTACTGGGCATTAGGAAGGACATTCAGTTTTACTCCCTCAACTCCAACATGCCTGTGTACACCCCCATTCAAATTGGGATAAATAGTAACTCGTAAAGTTGTGAAAAATAAAATGAGCATGATATTGTTGCCATTAATTTTTTTTATGCTTTTGTTCTAGCTGGATGTGTGCCATCGTCTCACCGTACCAAAGTTAAATTAAGTACCGAGGGTCGTTTCTTGTGCCCGTCTTGTGAAAGATCTAGACGTCCTAGACTTGAGACAATACTTTCCCTCCTTGTAGCACTTCAGAAGTTGCCATTAAGGTATGTTGTTAATCATGTTCTGCAATTGCTAGCACATTAAACTAGGACAGGTGTGTGTGAGGGATGGTTACCATGAGGTGAAACAGTTGGGGCAACCATCTGTGGCTGTCGGGGCTCATGGCAGATGATCCTTGCTCACTTCCCCAGTGGATGCCCCATGTAGGGTGGTGGGAGGGAGGAGTGATTGAGGTATAGTAGCTCCTGGTAGATGTATGCTTGGACTCGGCCACACCCCTTAAAAAGGGGGATTGTGGCCATTGTATACGTATGTATGCAGAAGCATATTCAGTAGTCTATTTCACTTACTTTTCGAAAGTTTTTTCCCAGAAACTTTCATCAGGGCTTAACATAGTTAATACTTATCCTTAAAAGAAAGTTTCACTTATATTGGCATTTATAGTCCTTTTCTTTTCTAGAGCTGCTCTGAATACAATGGGAGACTATTCTGAGTGGAAGTGTTTAACCATGTTAATATATTATCCATAAAATTTTAACTACAGTAGTATTAATATTTACAAACCCACAAATCCTTGAATTTTGCATGCAGTTGGAAACGTATTTCCATAGCTACCACGGAACAAACAATATTCTCATATTGCAAGGAAAGTCATCATTAATATCATTACTTAATTCTGCAATTTTGGGACCGAGGTATTATAGTGTTTAGAGTGTTCGACTTGGGAAATGATAAACGCGTGTTTGAGCCCACTGCGGGATGATAGATAGGAAGGGCAACCTACCTTAACTCCCGAGCTCCAATCCATCAGTGTCTGACTCTATTCCAGTGGAGACTAATTGTGACGCAGAATGGTGCATATATTATTGTGCTTAAGAACTTAATCTATTTTAACACTCCCAACAGACTACCAGAAGCTGAAGCTCTTCAGTGTTTAACAGAGAGAGCCATGTCATGGCAAGACAGAGCTAGAAAGCTAATGAAGACAGATGAATTAACAGCTGCACTGGGCAAATTATCGGTCTTTTCTCAAAAACTTATTGAAGCTCAGGCTAAGCAACACAAGCCTGTGACATCAAATTCTAATGATGATGTAAGTAATGCACTCATTTTGTATTTATTACAGCAGACTCAAATGATGCAAATGAGGGTTTTTGCATTTATTACAGCGAATTCTATTGATGTAAGTAATGTATTAATTTTGAATTTATTACAGCAAATTCTATTGATGTAAATAATGCATGAATTTTGCATTTATTACAACAAATCCTATTGATGTAAGTAATGCATTAATTTTGCATGCATTACTTCAGATTCTAATGATGCATGTAATGCATTGATATTGCATATATTACAGCAAATTTTAATAGTGTAAGGAATGCATTAATTTTGCATATATTACAGCAAATGCTAATTATGATGTAAATATTGCATTTTGAAGTTTTTAGTTTGCAATCATATACAGAATATGATCAAAATATTTTTGGAAATTATTTTTTGTATCATGAGCTCCTCTTCTTAATTCCTTCTATTCAGTATGGTATATGTCTAATATCAATGTTGGTGACTGTGGTAGCACATTGGTTAGAGAACACAACTCAGAAAGTCACAAACCCGTGTTTGAGCCCACTTTGGGGCATTAGGAAGGACATCCAGTCTGAATTCCCAAACTTAACCTGTCTTGTGTTCACCTCCGTTTAAATGGGGATTAATAGTGATGCATAAAATGGCAAACAACATTGTTTCATTACAGTCTTCCTACCCTTAATTTAGCATTAGCTACTTTGCACGAAGAAGCTGTTAAAGAAGGGATTGGCTATGCCCCTATCCCTTTCAGTGGCCTACTATGACATGCAGATCTTGAGAGGGAGAAAATTTCTCTCCTGCACTTCTATGTTTAGAAATTTACTGGGCATTAATATTACTTCCACATGACTGTTTTATATATATATATATTTTTTTTTAGGATAAAATGGAAGTGGACGACTCTACAAATGATGACTCTTTATTAAGTGAAGATGGAGACCTGAGGGGCGAACACACATCAAAAGATAACAGCAAAAAGACAGAAGAGGGAAGCTGGGAACATGCCTATTCAAGTAGTAAAGGAAACAGAGAAAAGAAATCTGAACTTGATAAGGCTCGATGGAGTCGTTTGGTGGCGAGTGTCATGGAAAACCCTAATGGCCCTCTCATCACTCTCTCTTCAGGCATTCGCACGCAAGTTCAAGACCTCTTAGTTGAAGGCGAGCTCCTTGAAGTTAGTTTGGATGAAACAATTCATCTTTGGAGAGTTCTCCAAGCTGCTAATCATCCACCAGCATTACTGGAAGATACTTTACTCTCCTTGAATTCTACAGGTAATAGTACAGAAGAAAAGACCAAAAAACCCATGCCCAAAAAGAGGAAGTCTCAAGGCGAAGGACCTGACGAAGGTCAGTCGAAATCTCTTCAGAAATCACCTTCCAAGAAAACTAAAATAAATAAAGGGTCGTTGGTAAATGCCGATGGTAAAATCATCGGAAAAGGTCTTTTGAAGAAAAAAAATATTGCCAAAACGGGAGGAGGAGTGGGACTAGTAGAGAGGAAAAAGAAAGAGGGTAGTGCTTTGCCCGGTAAAGAGATGACCAAGAAAAAAATGACGGGTAAAAAGAAAAGGGTTTCGTCGCAGCATAATGTTCTCAGTGACGACGACGATCCTGACGAAGCCTGCGCCGCTGCGAAATGCATGCATCCCACTGGACAAAATGTGGATTGGGTACAGTGCGATGCGTGTGAGGGTTGGTTCCATTATATGTGTGTTGGCCTCACATCGGATGACGTGATTGAGGAGGAGGAGTACATATGCAAACGATGCTATCCTAAAAGAGTGTCTGCCAAAACGGCATCAGAAGCCAAAGCTGTAACTCCTAAGGTAGGACTAATAGCTACCGCACTGTAAGGCTTCCCCTTTTTTTTTTTCTTTGTACTTTCTTTGAAAGTTTGACTTTATTTTTCAGTTAACCTCTGGCATTCATTTAAAACAGATGTTAATTTGACTTTTGGTGTGAAAAACAAATTAAAAATGAGCCTCATGAGTTCTTTTCAGGATAAAGAAAAATAATAATAAAAGAGAAAGGGGTCATAGATGCTCATTTATGAGGTTGCTTCTGTCATAAAACAGCAACTGATACAGTGTGTTAACTTACAGCCGGGGGAGTTGACCGAAGAGGAGAGTGTGGACATCCTCTTAAGCTTGGCTTCGACTCTACCACCCAAAGAGTAAGTGGGAATTAGGGTATGACCATGGAATTATTCAGAAGTTATTCCACTGTATATGGAATTTTTCAGGAGTTGCTCCTCTGCATATGGAATTTTTCAGGAGTTACTTCACTGTGTATGAAATTTTTCAGGAGTTCATCCATTGCGCATGGAACTTTTAAGAGATAATCACTGCATAAATGAATTTTTCAGGAGTTATTCCACTGCGTGTGGTGTTTGCATACGACTGAGGGGTGGTATAAATCCTTATTAAAAAGGAAAACCTATATTTATATATGAAAACTCCACTTGAAATACAGAGACGGTAATTTAGGGACTGATTCTGAATATTATAAAACATTTTCTAGGCAAACGGGCAATATTTCTTATTTCACACAGTGAGCATCATATACAGTATCTTCTGTTGTGACGTGGAGTGAACAACTGGGACTTGATATTACCCAAGATTTTTTGCCGTTTTCAAGAACATTTTCGAAAGTACGGTAAATCGTTTAAGCGAACTGAAGTTTTCTTAGATTAAGTTGTGATGGAGGAATGTACCGTACTTAGCACCCTCCTGCTAAATGATTGGTTTTGATATAGTAATAGCATATCAGTATTTCTGTCCTTTTTTATACATGTACATTATATATAGTCCAACCCTGTTTATTTGCAGAGACTGAAATTTCTGAGGTTTCTTTTATTTTGGTCTTGAAACCTATTCTATTGCAACCTAATCCCATCCGAATATATTTCCTCCATATATTATTGTCTATGGTTTTGGGGGTTTTTGAGATCCCTCATATGATTCTCTCTCTCACTCTCTCTTCGTGCTTCCCCATTCACTATTTTATCTATTTCTCCATTTAGTTTAAGGTTTTCTACATCATATGTTGATGACAATGGTTCGAAATAGGGTAAAAGACTTCGGCACATTTACCTTGCATATAGTATGTACAAAGGCCCCCTTATGGGAATGAAACTATTTATATGCCAAGTTCAGTGTTGTTTTTAAAGTTTTTTTGGCCAATTTTTTTTTATAATCAGTATTTATAAACCTTTAATTTTTCCCTCCTTCATAAACCTGTTCTTTGAATGTACAAAAGACGTTTCTTCTTATGTTTTCACCATCCCATTTATACATTTCATTATTTTACTATTAGTTTTTCATTTTATTTAGAAGAAATTTATAATGTGCAAAGTTCATTTTCTTTTTGAGACAGGATTTTTGTACAATAGAAATATTAAACTTTTCTCATAATTAGTATTCTATTGTTCTTATTATTATTTCATAGTGGCTTTCCTAGTCATGTATTTTGAAGGTTTTCAGTATTTTGCATCGTCATGGTTATTTAGATTGATTAACACAGTGATATTCAAATTCCAAAAATCTCCATAGATCACTCTTCCCATGGCATACTCTTCCAAAAGAGGTGTGAAATGAAAAAAATATATATATATATATATATATATATATATATATATATATATATATATATATATATATATATATATATATATATATATATATATATATATATATATATATATATATATAATTTAAATTTATGCCATAGTATAGTTATAACTTTAGAGTTTATTTTAAATGAAATTCCTTGTTTATAATCTTCTGAAATTTAAGTATTGGTGGAATTACATAAATACAAGAAGGGAATTATCATTAGTAGTGCACTGCTTAGTACGTGTTACGATTAGTCTACATTCAAATAGGGGTGGACACAGACAAGTTGGAGCAACAATCTTTCATTAGTGTTGAACTGTGTGTGTCACAATTGGTCCCCATTTGAATGGGAGTGGACACAGACTCGGAACAACTTTCATTAGTGTTGAACCGCATTGTTTTACGTAACACAATTAGTCCCAGTTCGATGGGGGTGGATGCAGATACGTAGGAACGGTATGTGAAATTTACTGCTTGTGTCACAGAGGGTTTCCTTTAGCCTAAATAAGCACTGGAAAGAGGAAGGAAATTTTCTTGAAATCCTACAAACACTGGCATTGCTGATGAAGTACAATTCGTGTCTGATACCATAACTCCAATGTAATTCCAGCTCTACTGTACCGTAGCACCTTAAATTTTTTATTTACCCAAAACTAAATTTTTCCTCATTGAATTCTTTAGGTGCTAATTCAGTCTCTTTAGACTGTATGAATGATCCATCTTAATCCGTCAAGTTAAGCGACAGCCATGTTTTTTGGTTTTTTTTCCATGTATTAGTGGTTTAGAAACTAAGGGACAGAGGAAATATTTCAACACATCTTGCTACTTTGTAATTAATATATACATTCTAATAAATCCCTCTGCCTCATTCTATTTATATGGCAAAATAAACAATTTGGGGTGCATGATCTCATTTTTCTTATCACAGTTTAGTTTGTTTATAAATGTAACACCAGAACGGGCAAAGAAACTTGCCCTCATCGGGCCTGTTGCATGTATAGCAACATGGAATAATTTTTTGTTTTCCTTTTGAAAAAACCATTTATTGTTTTGTGTTTATAAACTTAAGGCTGTACAGTATTCATACCACCTTAATTTTGTACATTTATGTTTTTCTCAATTTTTTTGTATGACTCGTTTTCCTGGTTAGAGATGGGAAAGCCCGAGAATAGGAAAGTATTGCAACCTTCTTAAAAAGTGTACAGTATATAGTATTCTTCAAACGCTCTAGAGAGAAATGTTCTTTAGAGAAGTTGGTTTGTTTTTGCAAGATTAGCAACACTGCATTCTTGTGGCTCTATTTACATTTATCTCTTATCAGGCTGAAACCAAGAGGGCAAATTGGTAATAAACCTATAAGTTTTTGAGATTTTTTTCCAAAAATCACCACAACCTTAGCCTCAACAGAGAAGGGGTTTTGATTTCGTAGAAAATTACTGATTTGTACCTCAAAAAGTTACCAGTGTACCTGTGTTAGTTTAGCTGCACTATTCTTGGTATTAAAGAATGCCATAAAAGTGGATTTTCCTTTCAAACCTAGGGGCTTCCTGATTCCATTACCCTATCTGGTTCACACTGCTATTTATTTGCTACAGCCACTTGGGGGAGCTGAAGGACTACTCTTTCTAATTACAGTGTAATTCTTAAACAGTTTAACTATAATAGTGAACCCTTTATCTAATTTGGGAAAATTTACCAATATAGTTTTTTTTTTTCATATGTTACACTTATTTTCATATGTTCCACTTATTTTCCAGTCAAGTGGAGGATGACAGACATGTTGGAACTTGGGAATAAGGCTGGATGCCTTTCCTAATGCCCTGCAGCAAGATCAAACTTGCCTTGGTCAGGCTTGTCACTTACCAAGACCTTTGTTCTCCCAGCGAGCTATTAATATAGAATGATCATACTATGTAAAAATAACTAGGCTGTATAAGATAGGCGCAACATACTGTACTTCTAGAACAGTGAATGGTACTCTTCTGTATATTCAGTTCTGTGCTGGTCAACGGTTATCTAAAATTTTATAAACGTATTGCAACTTCGCTATAGCATTTATTTTCCGGTTTTATGTCTATTGGTCCCCATTCAAATGGGGGCTGGAACTGGGAATTGAGGATGGGTGCCCTTCCTAACAGTCTCTACCAGGATCATACTTGAATGTTAGGCTTATCACTTCCCAACTTGCGTGCTTTATCACTGAGCTACCACAGCCACCTTTTCAGCAATAGCATATATAGTCACCTAATTGGTATTCAACTTGCAGTTCATCTGTTAAGTACACGACAAGCAGTCTGAATGAGGAAGACTTCTTTAACTGCTTGTGATAAACTTTGCTACATGAAATAATTTATGCAAGATGGTAGGACTCTAACCCAAATATACAGCTATATTGCCATTTTGTGTCGTTATTAATCCCCATTCGAATGGAGTATAGGAAGAAACCGGTTGGACATGGGTCACTAAGGCTGGATGCACTTCTTGACACCCAGTAGTGGGCTTCAATACAACTATTCAGTGTTAAACCATAGAAAAGCTGTCTTAAAAGAATTCAGTTTGATTTTATATTTTTAGTAATATATTGCCTATCTTATCTATGAGAGTGGTGGAAAAAGACTACTGTACCACCCTCGCATTCTCCGTGTTAAAGGAGCCAACTAAAGGGGCTAGAAGTGCAAAGGGAAGGCAATGATAGTCTTACTAAAATTTTACTTTACGTATCTGCTGAGGTGAAAGGAGGTAGATTTATCTCTCGCTACATAACTGAGTATGTGAAGGGATTAATTTTTCTTTCTTGCTACATAACAGCTGAAGTGAAAGGTGATATTTTCCTTTGTTATAATTGATTAATTGAAGTGCGAAATTTTCTTACTTGCTACATAATTATGTAAAAGGGGTGATATTTTTCTTGCTATTTAACTTCATATGAAGGGGTGATTTTTTTTTTTCAACATAATTGCTTTTGTGAATGGGGGGTAACTTGCTACATAATTGCGTTAAGGGGTGAATTTTTCTTGCTCGCTACAAACCGCTTATGTGAGGGGGTGAATGTTTTTTTTTTTTTCTGTATAAATGTTCATTAAAAGTAAATATTTCTTTCTTGCTACATATATTGCTAATGTGAAGGGGGTGACTTTTCCTTACTGCCTGTATAACTACTCACGTGA
>JAXCGZ010005833.1:115000-118447 GCA_037179515.1 Halocaridina rubra
TATATATATATATATATATATATATATATATATATATATATATATATATATATATATATATATATATATATATATATATATATATATATATATATATATATATATATATATATATATATATATATATATATATATATATATATATATATATATATATATATATATATATATATATATATATATATATATATATATATATATATATATATATATATATATATATATATATATATATATATATATATATATATATATATATATATATATATATATATATATATATATATATATATATATATATATATATATATATATATATATATATATATATATATATATATATATATATATATATATATATATATATATATATATATATATATATATATATATATATATATATATATATATTATATATATATATATATATATATATATATATATATATATATATATATATATATATATATATATATATATATATATATATATATATATATATATATATATATATATATATATATATATATATATATATATATATATATATATATATATATATATATATATATATATATATATATATATATATATATATATATATATATATATATATATATATATATATATATATATATATATATATATATATATATATATATATATATATATATATATATATATATATATATATATATATATATATATATATATATATATATATATATATATATATATATATATATATATATATATATATATATATATATATATATATATATATATATATATATATATATATATATATATATATATATATATATATATATATATATATATATATATATATATATATATATATATATATATATATATATATATATATATATATATATATATATATATATATATATATATATATATATATATATATATATATATATATATATATATATATATATATATATATATATATATATATATATATATATATATATATATATATATATATATATATATATATATATATATATATATATATATATATATATATATATATATATATATATATATATATATATATATATATATATATATATATATATATATATATATATATATATATATATATATATATATATATATATATATATATATATATATATATATATATATATATATATATATATATATATATATATATATATATATATATATATATATATATATATATATATATATATATATATATATATATATATATATATATATATATATATATATATATATATATATATATATATATATATATATATATATATATATATATATATATATATATATATATATATATATATATATATATATATATATATATATATATATATATATATATATATATATATATATATATATATATATATATATATATATATATATATATATATATATATATATATATATATATATATATATATATATATATATATATATATATATATATATATATATATATATATATATATATATATATATATATATATATATATATATATATATATATATATATATATATATATATATATATATATATATATATATATATATATATATATATATATATATATATATATATATATATATATATATATATATATATATATATATATATATATATATATATATATATATATATATATATATATATATATATATATATATATATATATATATATATATATATATATATATATATATATATATATATATATATATATATATATATATATATATATATATATATATATATATATATATATATATATATATATATATATATATATATATATATATATATATATATATATATATATATATATATATATATATATATATATATATATATATATATATATATATATATATATATATATATATATATATATATATATATATATATATATATATATATATATATATATATATATATATATATATATATATATATATATATATATATATATATATATATATATATATATATATATATATATATATATATATATATATATATATATATATATATATATATATATATATATATATATATATATATATATATATATATATATATATATATATATATATATATATATATATATATATATATATATATATATATATATATATATATATATATATATATATATATATATATATATATATATATATATATATATATATATATATATATATATATATATATATATATATATATATATATATATATATATATATATATATATATATATATATATATATATATATATATATATATATATATATATATATATATATATATATATATATATATATATATATATATATATATATATATATATTATATATATAATATATATATATATATATATATATATATATATATATATATATATATATATATATATATATATATATATATATATATATATATATATATATATATATATATATATATATATATATATATATATATATATATATATATATATATATATATATATATATATATATATATATATATATATATATATATATATATATATATATATATATATATATATATATATATATATATATATATATATATATATATATATATATATATATATATATATATATATATATATATATATATATATATATATATATATATATATATATATATATATATATATATATATATATATATATATATATATATATATATATATATATATATATATATATATATATATATATATATATATATATATATATATATATATATATATATATATATATATATATATATATATATATATATATATATATATATATATATATATATATATATATATATATATATATATATATATATATATATATATATATATATATATATATATATATATATATATATATATATATATATATATATATATATATATATATATATATATATATATATATATATATATATATATATATATATATATATATATATATATATATATATATATATATATATATATATATATATATATATATATATATATATATATATATATATATATATATATATATATATATATATATATATATATATATATATATATATATATATATATATATATATATATATATATATATATATATATATATATATATATATATATATATATATATATATATATATATATATATATATATATATATATATATATATATATATATATATATATATATATATATATATATATATATATATATATATATATATATATATATATATATATATATATATATATATATATATATATATATATATATATATATATATATATATATATTATATATATATATATATATATATATATATATATATATATATATATATATATATAT